>JAVTVY010013590.1:0-55501 GCA_036873755.1 Hanleya hanleyi
GGTCTCCGAACCTTAGTCCACAAGCGGGTCCCTCAAACACAAAAGAAAAAGGTGTTACAGAAAGGCGGCTTTCTCGGGGCCATCTTAGCACCGTTGGCCGCTTCCGTGTTGGGTCCAGTATTGGGTGGACTCCTCGGCCGACAATGAACCACACGAAAAAAATGGTCCTCGTCGAACCACGGTTCCTGCAAAACCTCCAATCACCCTACCCTGTCCCACCTACGGTGAAGACCATAAACAGCCTCGATGGAGAGATGCAATAGATCTTACAGAGACCGGGGTTAAGCGACAGTGAGAAAGTACAACGGTACAATGAGACGCTTCAACGGTACATGACGTTCATGGACCAATACAAAACTCGCTCTACCCCAGCAACAGCATCACCACCACCACCACCACGTGACAGACCGCCGACCTCAGCACCGTTCCAACAGCCGGGTGGGGTAGCCCCCACAGCCCCACAGTGGGTGGAAGACGAAGTGCTGAAGAGTGTACCTGCCTCGTTCAAGAAACAAGCTGGCCTGGTATTGCAACGGATGAAACAGAATCCTAACATGACTTGGAATGATAAAGGCGAACTCCTGGTACAGAACCGGGTGGTCCCCGGGACCCACATGACGGATTTAGTGAATGATCTGATGCGTCAACGCAGGTCGCACACGGATCCTCGAGGATGGGAGGTCTTCGCTCAAGGCTTGAAAGACATGCATGTACCACAGGAATTGATGGGGAACCCCCACCGCTGGGCCTTTATGCAGCGTGACTCACTGACTCGTGCACCACGACTCTCACCACAACCTTGGGAAGACGACTGGGAACCGGAGTCACCCCCAAAACTCCACCACCACAACGGGCACCTTCTTTTCAGACCTTTAAAAAACCACCCTCGATCAGGACACCCCACATCTCCAGGGCCGTGACACGTAGCAAGTCAACGCGACGAACACGACGCCGGACGCAACCGCCCAAGGCCTGGAACACCTATTAAAACCAACAGCAGCAGCAGCAGGACAGCTCAGTCGCCATGTTTTACCTCACCCTACCCAGTAACAGTTCGCTGGATGTGTTTCCTGACAACACCGTGGCCAAGTACGTCACCCAGTTACCGCAACCGTTACATTTACCTGGCCGGTGGGAATGTAGCCTCGTGGATATCCAATACCCTTACTGGTGGTACAACGTGCGAGCCAATGAAGTGTGGTACGAGGTGACCTACGAAGGCAAAAACACCCGACTCACCCTGCCCGAAGGCCAATACGATACCCCCAAAGAGTTCATGGGTGGGCTGTCAAGACTGTTGCATTATAAGGCGCTACGGGGGGTGACGAATACTTCAAAACCCATCAAAGCCTATCCCTTCAAGAATCACGTGGACTTCGATTACAACGCACACAACGACAAGGCAGAGCTTATCGTCACAGGCAAGGCGAGTGTCGTACTGAGTCCTATCCTACAGCAAATGCTGGGTTTCGATCTAAAGACGTTCGCTGGTCCCACCGAACACCATGGCGAGATGCCGATGGATATGAAGTCGGGTATGTACGGACTCTACGTCTACTCGGACGTGGTGGACAACCACATCGTGGGCGATATCAACACACCTCTGTTACGGGTGGTCCCCATTAAAAAGACGTATGGAGGTCAAGTCACCCACAGTTTCACCCACATGCTCTACTTGCCCGTACGACAAACTGACATCAACACGATCACGGTGGATATAAGAGATGACACGGACGACCGGTGGCATTCGAACGAGGAAAAGTGGTGCTGACACTTCATTTTCGACAAGCACGTGCTCCCCACTTTGCATAATGAAAGTACCTTACGAGTGCGATGCACGCAGCTATGCCGACTATTATGCCCAACAGGCCGGGGGTGGCTTTCCGGTCTTTAGCGGTGCACGCATGCAACGAGGACATGGACTGGGGAACATACTCGGCAGCATTGTGAAAACGTTCCTGCCCTTGGTGACGCGTGGGGTGAAAGCAATCGGCAAACAAGCGGTACGCAGTGGACTGCAAGTGGCCGGTGATGTCTTGGGGGGTACGGCACCCAAAGAATCCTTGAAACGGCGGGCCAAAGAAGCGGGAGGCGTCTTGGTGGCCAAAGCACAACGCACCGTAGGGAATAAAAGAGCTGCCCCACCGAGACCACGCACCAGTCGACGACCGACCCAGCGACGACGCACATCGAAGAAGACAAAGGATATCTTTTCTTAAAACATGTCCTTGATCCACGCCGAGTCCTGCCCCTCCACCAACAGTGAATTTGATTTGTGGACCGTGCCGCCCACACAGACCAGTGTCGAACAAGGATTATGGGTGGAGCATCTCCCGCTCTCCAGCATCAACGAAACCGGGCCCATCGAGTTCACCATCAGTAATGCGGATACGGCCTATGTGGATTTAGCCCATACCTACTTGTATGTGAAAGCCAAGGTGGTCAATGGAGCTGGCACCAGAATCGCTGACCAAGCAACGGTGGGCCCGACGAATCTCTGGCTGCACTCGATGTTTCAACAGGTGGATATTTTTCTCAGCGACAAACTCATCAGTGACTCCACCAACACGTACCCCTATCGAGCCTACATCGAGACACTGTTGTCGTATGGCCGGGAGGCTAAAAAATCTCAGCTGACAACCGCTTTATTCTACAAGGACACGCCCGAGCACATGGACACGGTGGACAATGGGGGATATAACAAACGGAAGACTTTCACTGCGAACAGTGCCTCGGTGGATCTCATGGGTCGACTGCACGCAGACATGTTCATGCAAGACCGGTACCTCTTGAACAAGATCCCCATCAAAATCCGACTGATACGGGCGCCTCCGACCTTCGCCTTGATGGCCACTAACGTAGAGGGGCATGCAGCGGACTATAAGATTGTCATCCAAGACGCAGTCCTGTATGTCCGAAAAGTGAAACCGAATCCAGCCGTTCAATTGGGACACATGAAAGCCTTGGAAACAAAACCAGCCCAGTACCCTATCCGACGTGTGCAAACCAAAGTGTTCTCTGTGCCTGCTGGAAATATGGGCGCCAACAAAGAAAACCTGTTCCTGGGGGAACTACCCAAGCGATTGATCCTGGCCTGTGTGGAAAATACCAGTTTCAGCGGAGCCTACCCAGAGAATCCGTTTGACTTTCAACATTTCGGCATCAATTTTGTGGCCCTGCATGTGGATGGACAACAGGTGCCAGCCACGGCCTTAACACCGAACTTTGGGCGGAGGAATTTCATTCGAGCCTATCAGAGCCTGTTTACAGCCACCGGTCAAATCAACCAGGACGAAGGGAATATGATCAGTCGGGAGGACTACGCGAACGGATACACGTTGTTCTGTTTCGATCTGACCCCCACCTTAGAGAACGACCATCAGCTGGCCCTGGCCAAGCAAGGCAACTTACGGTTGGAAATCCACTTTGCACGAGCCCTGGCGACCACCGTCAATGTGATCTGCTACGCCGAGTTTGACAACATCATTCAAGTGGACAAGGCGCGCAACGTCCTGTGTGACTTCTCCACCTAACATGGATACAGACCAGATAACCACCGTGCTGGAGAATGACCCAGAGACACGTATGGTCTTTCAAGGGGTGTTCGCCCGAGATGTGTTTCCATTAGACCGTATGTATCCTGCTGCTTACGTTCTCAACACGGACCCGATGGATCGGCCCGGTGAACACTGGGTGGCCGTGTACTTGACAGAACAGCAGGGCGAATACTTTGACCCGTACGGCCTGCCACCCTCCATCCCGATTTAACAGACTTCATGGATCAAGGCACAGAGACGTGGTGTTGGAACAGTCAAACGTTGCAAAGCCTGACCAGTGGCGTGTGCGGACAATATTGCTTGTTTTACCTGTACCATCGATGCCGGGGAAGACCCTTATCTACCATCGTACAGATGTTTGACGAGTACCCCAAGGCCGAGGACCGCGATGTACTCGTCTATGACTGGGCCGCCCATCATTTCAATGTACAAGCCCCGTTCTGGGCTTAAGTTAATTACAAGCCCCTTGTTCTGGGCTTAAGTTTACAAGCCCCTTGTTCTGGGCTTCAATGTGCAAGCCCCTTGTTCTGGGCTTCAATTAATTACAAGCCCCTTGTTCTGGGCTTCAGTTTTCACGTGGTTGTTCTCACGTTGTTGTTGTTCACTGAATAAAAAAAATGAGATCTCACCAAAAAACCCTGTCTTGTGTGTTTTATTCCTAATGCGTCAATGCCCAATGTGGAGATTCAGTGAAACTGAAATCAGTGGTGTAGGATGGGGCCAAAATGTAACCCATCAAGGTTAGAATGCAAGAGCACTATAGTAAAAATAGAGAGCCAATGAAATCAGCCACAGACCAAGTACGTGTTTTGGTCTAGGTTTGGAGCGGGCATTTCATTGAGGTGCGTGTATACGGTGAGTGAAGACTCGTCCAACACGTATAGATTATGTTTATGACTATAAGTTCTAGGTAACCCATCAAGGTTAGAATGCAAGAGCACTATAGTAAAAATAGAGAGCCAATGAAATCAGCCTACAGACCAAGTACGTGTTTTGGTCTAGGTTTGGAGCGGGCATTTCATTGAGGTACGTGTATACGGTGAGTGAAGAGACTCGTCCAACACGTATAGATTATGACTATAAGTTCTATGAGCATAATGCATGAAACTGGTTTTGAACACCGTATTAGCCAATCAGTGGCCTAGAATGGAGCCAAAGGTAACCCATCCATGTCCAGAAAACATTACCCGGGTGTACAAGAACCCAGATGTAGGCGCGGACGTCAGTGAAAGCACACCGTGAGTACCCCAATTCGATTGGCTGATTGTTCGACCGCTGATTGGTTCTTTTTCTCGACCGCTGATTGGCTCTTTTTCTCGACCGCTGATTGGTCCAAATGGAACTACCCATCTTTCCCAGGTTCATCTAGAATCCCCTTTTTTGTGCTCAAGCTCTGACTATAGCGATGCCGCAACATTGTCTCATTGGACATTGGACCGTTTGACCTGGAGGTGACCCTTTGACCTTTTGACCCGCGTCCGCGCGGGCACTGCCGGGGATGACGCGCGCGCTGCGGCCGGAGAACCCGCGCGCGCGCTGCGGGGCGCCGGGGCGGGGGAACACCCCGGAGGGTTGAACATACGGACGTCTAAGAGGAAACATTGGAACTCCTCTATGTTTGGAGGTAGTTTTAGTGAAAAACCCGGAAGTGACGTCACAACCCACACGTGACCTGCGCAGCAGAATGGAAACGACACCCTAGTGTAACTCCCTCACCTAGGCTTCACATGGATACATCACTCGATCCCATCGACCCACTAGGGGCCCACCTACACCCCAACACGTTTATTTCTATACTACGGCCAGACTGCGCATGCGCAGAATGCCGCTAGTTCAACCCCACACCCAGCCCATCAGATGCCCCTTCACGAATGCTTCACTTGGATACCTCATACGACCCCATTGGACCATTCGTGGCTCCCCTAGCTCCAACACGTCTAGCGGGACCCATACAGGGTCCAGTTTTCGACACTAGGTGACCACATCCCGACAGAAATGGCCAGTTTTCGACACCGGATGTGCCGCCATCTTGAACATACGTGCCGCCATCTTGGATATGTCCCATAATGCACCGGGTCAAAATACTCGCTTCTGATTGGACGAGTGCTGTGTGACGGATTTGAAATACTCGCTTCTAATTGGACGAGAGCTCCGCATTGCATCTGCGCATGCGCAGAATGATATTCCTACCGCACACCCAACCCATTAGATGCCCCTTCACCTAAGCTTCACTTGGATACCTCACTCGACCCCATTGGATCATTAGGGACTCCCGTACATCCCAAAACGTCTATGCGCATGCGCAGAATGGTGACAACGCCCGAGCCGCTAGTCCAGTCACATACCCTTTCACCTAGGCTTCACTTGGATACCTCACTCGACCCCATAGGTCCATGAGGGACTCCCCTAGATCCCGAAACGTCTATTTCCATACCCTTGGGCCACCGCGCATGCGCAGAATGACGCTAGTTCAAACCCACTAGTCCAGTCAGATGCCCCTTCACATAAGCTTCACTTTGATACCTCACTCGACCCCACTGGACCATGAGTAACTCCCCTACATGCCAACACGGCTATTTTCATACCCTTGGGCCACCGCGCATGCGCAGAATGACGCTAGTTCAAACCCACTAGTCCAGTCAGATGCCCCTTCACCTAGGCTTCACTTGGATACCTCACTCGACCCCATTGCACCATGAGTAACTCCCCTAGCTCCAAAATGTCTATTTTCATACCCTTGGGCCACCGCGCATGCGCAGAATGACGCTATATCAACCCCACTAGTCCAGTCAGATGCCCCTTCACCTAGGCTTCACTTTGATACCTCACTCGACCCCACTGGACCAGTAGTAACTCCCCTAGCTCCCAACACGGCTATTTCCATACCCTTGGGCCACCGCGCATGCGCAGAATGACGCTATGTCAAACACACTAGTCCAGTCAGATGCCCCTTCACCTAGGCTTCACTTTGATACCTCACTCGACCCCACTGGACCATGAGTAACTCCCCTAGCTCCAACACGGCTATTTCCATACCCTTGGGCCACCGCGCATGCGCAGAATGCCGCTAGTTCAACCCCACACCCAGCCCATTAGATGCCCCCTCACATAGGCTTCACTTTGATACCTCACTCGACCCCACTGGACCAGTAGTAACTCCCCTAGCTCCAACACGGCTATTTCCATACCCTTGGGCCACCGCGCATGCGCAGAATGACGCTAGTTCAACCCCACACCCAGCCCATCAGATGCCCCCTCACATAGGCTTCACATTGATACATCACTCGACCCCACTGGACCAGTAGTAACTCCCCTAGCTCCAAAACGGCTATTTCCATATCCTTGGGCCACACGAGTTGTCTCCCTTGCGTCAGTGTGTGCAGATGGCGCTATGATCGACGCCGTGATGTGGAAAGGGCGTCCCCACACCATCCTGGAGCCGCCATTTTGTTTGTTGATTTTCTGCGGAGATACACGGGACAATAAACGCTCGACCCTAGGGTGGTACAGATGCTAGACTGATGCTATTAACATGGTACAACACCTATAGATTATGTTTATTATTATTATATGGCTTAGAGGTTTTTTTAAGGATAATGTGAGGGTTTTTTCTCCCCGTGACCTCCCCACCGCCTCGTTTGCTCCCTTGCGCCGCCATTTTGAACCCACCACCACCACCCACAGGTCGCCATTTTGACCACCCCACACCCAGCCCATTAGATGCCCCTTCACATAAGCTTCACTTTGATACCTCACTCGACCCCATGGGACCATTTTATCTAGGGACTACTTTTTCTCCGCGGAAGCAGACCGAATCACCGCCATACATGACCGCATCACCGCGGAGGAATACATCTTTGACCTGGGTCACGTGATATGCAAATTTGGAACTCTCCTGTGCTGGAGGTAGCTTTTTGGTCAGAGGTCAAAATACTCGCTTCTCATTGGCTGTGTGACCTCCACGTGACCTCCACAAAATATGCAAATTTCTGAGGTCAATTGGACTCAATTTACCCTTTGTATACTACTCACAATGTCTATCATAATTTATTAAATTGGATGGATGTTGCTGTGCAAAATTCTCGGCTAGAAGGCTTTTAAAGGAAATCCCAATATCGTAACCTAGGAAAGAGAGATAACCTAATAAGAAAACAGGAAAAATGGCCGCCAAAGCCAAAAATCACCAGCAGGCGAGTGAGTGAGTAGGATTTGGCGTCGTTTTCAACAGTTTTTCAGTGGAATCACGATGATGTCTCCATGTGCCATCACCGGAAGTCAACAGTACACTATGGCATTACGATAGTGGGTCAAGGCGCTGATATGGGCATTGCGACATTTTGATGAATTAGTGTACGGTACATTCCATGGGTATCACGTGATCATTTAGACCCGTCAGATCTTAGAACTGCGCTCTCCTACTACTATATTGAAGACTTAAGCTAGGTGTTGGTCGATATTATACTGTGATACATCCATAAAAGCAACCCTAGATAAAAGATGTGCACAGTCGACATCTTACCATCCACAGAATATAGAACACTGAAGATTATATATTGGTGTGAAGACACTGAAGCCAATGAGCCCACAGATGCAGATATTGTTACAGAGACACTGAGCGTCTATCTGCTTATATGGAGAGCCCACCCAATGTGAGTCAGACTGAAAGCTCGGTAGTTGATAGTCTGGCTATATCAAAGAAGCCTGAGTGTGAAGGAACCTGCCTTTTAGGATCGTTTTGTAACAGCGGCTATCAATACCCGCAATCGAAGATGCGGACAGGAACACTTACAACCACCATGCATCCCCACAACAGAAAAACAATCATGGCGATCTGTGAACAGTATAGACTGCTGCTGCTTGAAATGAACGGTGATCCCAGGTATTGAACCATCTTGTACACCAAGCCTCACTTGGAAGAGGATATGGGGTTTCCATCCGAAGAGGCTCTGAACAATGCAGTCAAAATTGGAAAAGAGCTGTTCCAGGACATGTTGCCGTTACAGTATCCTGGACAGCAAGAAGACGAACAATGAACAAGAGCGAATATGACAGAAGAAGATTTTGACACGGACAGTTTCTCAAATGGGGGCTTCTGATTGTACGAGGGCAAACATGGCCGAAGATTGATGCAACAACTTTGTCAAATGGGGGCTTCTGATAGGACAAGAGAGCTGACGTTGCATCTGATGCACAGACGAGAGCATGGATACGTGAATTGTAAACACACTCAAAGCGGCTCCTCCAGCTCCTCCTGTCACTGCGTTAAGCAGACGTTGAGCAATGCCGCCATCACCACCACCACCACCACTGGTACCACCACCACCAACCTCTAATCAGACCATGTCTGTGATTTATACACCAACGATGACAGCACTTCCTGTACAGTTCATTGTACTGGCTAGACCTATCCATAATAGTGACTTCCCGCAATCCTCACCCCCTACCGGTGACACAAAGCCTACACCAAAAACACCTAAATTGATCTTTCTATACTACTTCACTACTGCGCATGTGCATGACGTTACAGATAAACGTCACCAGCCCTAGCCGTAGTCTACACCACGCACACTTCAGTTGAATAACCTGAATTGGGCCACTGGGACCCAGGATTGCCCATCTCTCACCCAAAAACTCCCATGCACTCTCGAATCTGCGCTTTGCCTACTAGTTCACGAGTGCTCATGCACACCATTTCTGCAGCGAGAGCTTCAATACGACATCCAACACGGCTCATTTGGGGCAAGGATGGCCCATCTATCCCCCCCCCCCAAATAACTTTTATCTCAAAATGCCCTTTCTCTTCTACTCCTCGATTGTGCATGTGCATCATATGGCTCATAGAGACCCACTTCGTAAAGTCCGTTTCTCCGGAGGCTTCACGAGATATTCAAATGTTTTCCAAGTTCCATTCTTGCATTCACCCGCAAGTCACATGCTTGCAAGCGACCTCGAACCGGAAATGACCTCAAGGCCAAAAGTCAGAAGTCAAAGGTTCAAATTTACGCCATATTTACGCCACTTTCCTCATCTCATTCCCCTTGCGAATACGAGCAGATTCGCTGTTTATATACCACTAATGAAACAAGGTTCATGAATAAATAATGAAAGTATTCCTTGACCATGCACATTTTTATAAAGAAATAATTAGCAGTTTATGTTGAAAGGAAACAATGATGCTGGAGAAATGATGAAAAGTATCTGTTGAAGGAAACATTGTTGCTGGAGAAATGATTCAAAGTATCTGTTGAAAGGAAACACTGTTGCTGGAGAAATAATGAAAGTACCTGTTGAGAAGAAATGATTCAAAGTATATGCTGAAATGAAACAATGTTGCTGGAGAAATGATAAAAAGTATTCGTTGAAAGGAAACAATGTTGCTGGAGTAATAACTCAAAGGGAGCACTCCTGGTGAAGAAATAGGGGAAACATATCTGAGATCAATTAAGGTAGGACAAAATTTCTTGGGACATAATTTCCATTCGAACCCGCTTGATAAATATTTGTTATGAGACAAAAACTGGCGTGAAACTGGTGACGGGAGGTTTGTGAGTTTTCTCGGGTTGTTCTGTTCTCGCGGATTTGAACTTTGGTGATGTGATGCATGAATATGACATAGCCGGAGGCGTTTAACGCATCACTGCCTGGCTTCATATACTTCAGTGGCTCAGCCACTCAGAAATGTGCACGTAACAAAATACTTTCACTTGTTTGTTGCAAAACTAAGGAAACGAACACGTATGAACTGTACCTGTCGTTCACCATGTTAAATTGTCCGCACCAGCTCGTTCTTCCACAGATGATAACATGGCAGTGAGATTGATGACCTGGGCATTGTTAGTGTTCTCTGTTTTCGCAGATGATAGCAATGATGTGGTTTTAGATCAAGATGTTGTAAGAGCAAGAGTTGAGGTGAGTTAATAGCGTTATATCTATATGCTTACTTTCATTAAATTACAAGGGCACAGACCGAGCTGCACCACCACGTTATGTTTTGTACAATTTCCCCATATCACATGTTCCCCCATTTTCCCCATATGTATTACAATAGTAACTGCAATTATACGTGGTATCCATGGAATAGGTGCAGGATTTGTCCGAATCTGGTGTGGTGTGAATTCTGTTGTCGTCTGAAATTTACTATATTTTTATTATATGTTTTTTTCTATATAAAAATATATAAAATAATAATTATTTATATATATTTATATATATAAAAAAAATAAAAAAATCGGACGACAACAGAATTTCCGACTGCAGATTCGGACGAATCCTGCTCCTATATCCTGTGGCAGTAATCAATCACTGGAACAATACCATATTCATTGATATACAAGATATCCGAACACACGTTCTGTTTATAGAAGAATTAACAGTTCATTTGTGTATCTTTCACAGAGCAGCGGTGGATGAGGGTTAAACCGGTACCCGGAGTTGAAGGCCTTCATTTACGAGGACATCAAGCTCTTGTATCCTTCATGGTGCTTAAATGGCTTCTACCAGAAGTTTATCAATCTAGAAGTATGACACCCGATACGCTTCCCCAATATAGGCCCACAACAGAATAGATGCGGCTCGTGCCGCACACGCTCCTATAAATAACTATAGAAGACAGCTATTTTAGCGTCAACTGAGAAGGAGCCAAGGCATGCATATGTACGGTATGTAATCAATGGGAGATGGAGAGGCTGCCATAGAAAGAAGCGAATAGACAGTAATACTTCTCGTCTGATAGACTTCTGCTTCTATATGTTTCCCATAGTGATACTTTTGCATACACATGTAAGGCCTGATACACACAACCAATTTTTACTCAAGTGAGACCAGATTTGTGGAAGATGCCATACATAACCTGCTCTGGTTCGGTCATCGTCTATATAGTATTGTAAGAAAGGTAATGGCCACTACAGACTTTCATAAATTTGGTCTCACTTGTCAAGGAAAACTTGGTCGAGTGTACCAGGCCTTACTCACTCAAAAACGTTTAAGCTACAGCTGTGTAAGCTACACACAGAAGCAAGGATAGTCATGTCAATACATGGACGGTAGCACAGGGGCTCGTTACCGTTGTTAATTGGTTAATTAGGTTGATTACAGGGGTGGGGGTCGAGGTAGGGAACAAATGGGGTATATTCCCTACCTCGATCCCCCCTCCCCTTGTAATCAACTCAATTAACCAATTAACAACGGTAATGAGCCCCTGTGGACGGTAGATGGGATGATTGTCACTCCAGTGTTAGTCGTGAGCATGACCGTGAATGAAACTATATATACATGTATGAAACCGAACAATCATCCCCACAGTAACACTTAGCAAAGTTTACATGGCTTCGTTCATTCCTAGAAGTAGAAACGAACAGAGCCATGTAAACTTGGCTAAGTAACAACCCGTGTTAACAAAATGACCGTTAACAATAGCGAGATGTTAGTGAGGTCTATTCAGGTGTGTGTAATTTTGAATTATATCATCTGGAACCCGGATGAAAAAAAATTGCCAAAATGTATTTTATAATTTCTTGACATGCAATGCAAATAATGTTTATGATGTCGCAAAGCCATGCACGGCTGCCCCTTCATTTCCTCTCAAAAGGTGGACGTATGCTATCGTCAAATACATTTTGTACCGTAGCACATACATCTTCACCAGCCAAGTCAACTACATCGCGAAGCTCTCTACGCTGCCTTGACATTCTTGGCTGGTGGCAGAGGAATACTGCTCTGCGCCACCTAGTGGAAGTTTTAACGGCGAGAGACTTTTTGCCATCAGGAGTTGTTTCCCTTCAATCTCAAGTCGGCACATACGCGAGGCGATTTCGTTATCGTTCGACCTTGCAGCGTTTCCCAAAATCTGATTCAATTGATCAGAAACACCAAAAGTGGCCGTGAAAGTGCTCTTCCCGTATCTTTTCGATAGAATTTCCTCACACATTCGACACAACTCATTCTTACTGGGGGCCGACATCTTGGGAAACCAACTACTACGTAACGCGCATTCTGATTGGATGCAGCACGCCGTCTCTGCATCCAATCATGAATGAGGATTAACGTTCCAATTTTACTACAGAGCAACGTGATGTACGTCGACTTGGCTAGAGAAGATGTAGCACATATTGTAGGGTCACTTGTATGGCCTGTAGAATATGTGACATGTATAGGGCTTATACTAGGGCTATATCATTATTAAATTTCATATTTATTGGGGATCGATTTCCTCCTCACTATTCACAATATTGATTTTTTTTTAATGAGAATGATTCCTCCTTAATTGGATCAGTCCTAATGCCGTGTTTCTGAGTACACCAGGTGCCAGCCCAGTACTCCTCTTGTTAAATAAGGATGACGAGACTGTTAAGGTAAGAATGACTGAGAAATCTCCATATATCTCTGTATCGTACACTGTAAGGTATCGGTGACATAGGGTGACAGATATAAATATTTTAGTGCAGTGAGTTAGTGGGTGAATATGATTTAACGGCGCTTTCAACAATCTTCAATCATAGATGATACTTTTCATATATATACCCGGGACACCACGGGTGGGGTTCCATTCTTTTTTACACCCTGGAACCCCACGGCTGCCTCAGATAGTTGCCTCTTACGACAAGCTGTCTGAGAAGCTGCGGCCCTTAAATTCTTCCCATGATCTTGAGTATGTACGATCTGGGGATGCTCTTGTGGTTCTTTCTCACGATGTTCATCTTGAGGCGTATAGATATTATATCAAATATCGTTTTTATTAACCACTTGCTCATGTCTAAATTTATATGATGAGTTTATTTTTATTTAAAAACAAAATATCCATGTACTATATTGACCTTTTTAATTCAGTTTTATATTTTTTGATAAATAGGGTCGTTGGGATATTATTATATTATGTTTGTTGGTCCGTATATATACCCTTCCTTTCAGGTCTCTAACGTCACCATGCCAGTAAATAACGCCTTTGGAGTCTGCTTTTTCTACATGATGTTCTTTAATGTTTGCAATATAGCGTATAGGATATTTAAATCAATATTTATTTTGTACATCAAACTCAATGCAGCGCGCATAATTTTATTAAATTGAACGGGCCAACTAAATTAAAAGACAGACAGAGTATGCACGAGGACAATCCATGGCCGTCCCAGAGGCTGTTTTAGTGGATGGAGTACTTCAGTAGATGGAATAAATCTCCTCATAAACTTTTTTTCTTCTTAGCCCTATCTGCCCTGGGCGATTTGGACTGTACACAGCTTAGTAGGTAGGGGACTAATTGCCCTCTCCGTCATATATCTTCGTCAACTCTGAGGTTAGATAGCTGCTACTTCCACACTATATCTTTGGGTATACACGAAGACCAGAAAAAATGGAGAGAAAAGTCACAGTATTTTAATTTTAATTATGTAAGTTTCTTCACAAAAAAACTGCATAATAAATAAGGTAATAATTATCTGATGTGAAATAAGAACGCAAACGCATTTGTACGCAAATAAAAGCAGAGACTAAAGGAAGAACAATGACGAAACGCAACCTTCTGTTCATGTCTACCATTTTGAATTTACCCTTTCTGTTTGGCTGTGCAAATAGACCCAAAATTATCCCAAGTTGACAAGCTACGATGTCACAAAGTTGAGTTCAGCTATCATCGTTCTGGAGCACTTTAGAGGAAACTTAACTGGGGTGGAGGGAGCAGGTAGGGTTATAATGTGTTTTCCAATAGCCTATGGATTTCCATGTTCAGCATGGTCTATTTGAGATTATATTGATCATATTTGTGTTCAACAATTATAAAAACACAATTCAATTCTATGCCACATGAAAGTATTCTTTTATTGCTTTCAGAGAATTGATATATCCGAGATGACTAGAGAGCAGTGTAATGACGAGTTGCTTAAATTAGGTTTCTATAAACTACCAGAGCCGCCCAAGGAGGAAGAGGAAGTGGTAGAAGAGCTATTAGTAAAAGAGAAGAAGAAGGAAGAATTATAATTTATAAAACACTCATAATTTAAGAAACGTTAATTGTATCTCTTATATAGATGACTAGTTCACGCACTTGCAAAAAAACCGGTTTGTTTGGATTCACAGATATTTTATCTTGCCTTTGTCTAGAAGCACTGCGAAAATGAACAACTTTGGAATATAAAGTGAGACCCCAATGATTGAATAAGCATTTTTTAACAGTTTAATCTTCTTTAACTGAAATCATGGACCAAGATTTTTCTATTCAAATTCTTTCGGTTGGTTTAAAAAATGACAGATTAGGCTCATTAAACTTAATGGGGGACGGGCTGGTTTTCAGTTTTTATTTCTATTTTTAGTTGGGCCCAAGGTATTCTTTTCGGACTATGTGTTGAATCAAGCTGACGGGTGATCCGTTAATTTTGTTTGCAGAATAATTGATTGTTCTCAAATTACTTTTTGAAACATGAACATTAGAAGCATAAATTTGGAGAAGCATGTGAGTTGGGACTTTCCATCCTTGTCGACACACGTTCCTGAAACAACTTGACTTAGACACTTGCAGAATGAAAATGAATAACGCATCTTCGGGGCGGAGGCAAAATTGGGGACGGGTGGTGATGATTATAACGAACTATTAATTTTAATGAGCCTTTGACTGACTTGTGAATTTGCAGTAAATTAATTTTGTTCTTTTTTTTTCAATTTGATTATGCCGATTGAATGCAACAGTTGCCAGCCTGCTTTGAAAGAAATTTATATATCTGTGGCGATCCTTGCCATCATGTGCTTTTATAATTTATGTCCGAATATGGAAGAAACCTGCAATCATTTAGGGTATTTTTGGATTGTTCGAATGTCGGGTCGATTATTTTGTCTTGCTGTACATTTGAGCTGGCGCATCCTATCCAGTTCAATGAATAGTGTACTGTATCGTGTATACTTTCAAACTTTATGATTTCAATCAATTTGAAGTTCTGCAGATTTTTTCTGTCATTACTCCGTTAAATCTGGAGCTCCCAATATAGCCATTTCACGGGCAAAACCAGTTTTGCCGGTCTGGCAGCCATCAAACAAATATACTCTTATCATAATACTGCTTTACATGCTTTACAATATTCCAAATTATAGAAATATTTACAAGCGATGGCTTTCCCATAAATAAGCAAAGGAAGTGCAGTGACGAAAACAAAATGAACCAGAAGAACTGACACACGAACGTAGTGAGTCATTGCGTGAAGCGACCATATCGGGAGCTCCGAAACGAACGACTACCATTCAGCGAAGCATATATATACCATGCCTACATAGCGGAGAAATAACTTATATGACGACATGGCAGCATAAAATTTTCCCGTGTAACCTGAGCCGAAAATATACTTGCACACAGAACTGTTTTTATTAGGTTTTCTCATTGTTAAGTTTTTTTTCTTGTCATACATGTTTTATTTATATTCACCATTTTGCACGAGAGTATTGTATTGTAGACTTTTACCCTCTAGGATATTGGGTATATTGATGGTTGGCACCTGGTTCATGTATGCTCAATTCCTACTGGATGTGGGTTTGTTGTACTCTCCACTGACTGATCAATATACAAAGCGCTGATGAAGCAATTAGTTTAAACCTTCGTGGTAACCGATAGTGGAGAATTTGCTTTAGTATATTGTTCAATTAGAGTAGAGTTATGGAACTTGAATTTTGTCTCAATAACTCTCAATAAAACATTTTTTTTTCTCGAAAATTGTGTTGATCTTGTCCATGGCTACTTCTTGAAATCCATGCAATTAAGTTTATCAGTCTCTGGGACTGTACAGTAAATGCTGGGATAATTCAATCACTCATTGATCATTGAATCCTCAGGGTCAAATTATGTTAGCCGATATAAAAATGACCTGCATTAATGTGATGACAATGGAAACAGATTGAGTTCAACTCATCGTCTAGCTTCAATGTGTCCTCTAACACACACAATTGCGATTTTTAATGGTTTATTAATTTTAGAGTCACATTGACGTTGAACTTTGACCATGACCTAAAGTTTGGTACGTGAATTCTATGAAATTCCTCTCCTTTACTTCCACCGTGCAATAAAGTTGTGTCTAAAAAACACTCCGTGATCATATACGGAGTTCGCTCTTTCCGTAGCGAGAAAGTCATCTAGAAGGTGTTTAATAATCATCTATAATCTAACCGCTGGGAAGTAAACTTTTGATTTGAACGATATGTCGTCTAAATGTTGCTGTCGCCACGAAAAAAGCCAGATGCATCCTCATTTAGCTTGCCCGCCGTGTCGCCGCCATTTTTGCGACCAGTTCACTAAGTACACTGAATTTTAGCATTGGCTTGAGGATTTATTTCAAGCTTATCTTTTGGGATCGTATGCATCCGGCTCTATTGTCCCTGTTCCAGGAATAGATTCTTTTATTGCTTTTATTACGAGAGCGAGAAGTTTCGGACATACGTGTCAACCGTCCCCCATAGTCCTATCTGTTTCTAATGCGCATTCGGAAGTAGTATCGAATGTATGATTCAGTGTGGATTGTCAATACGGTATGCTTGGGTCATATTGAATGGCTTGGCGTAACGCCAGGGAAGACAACCTTTGCCATAAGATAGGACCTAACATATACACAATGAAACTAGTTTTGACTTGTACCGATTCGAACCAATTTGAGGATTAATTATGGGAGAAACCCGCCATCGCAACTCCGTAACACCCTCAACGCCCACCTCAACACATTGACACGCTAACGCTAATGGGCGAGATCCCATATACACATCCATACCTATCCATATTGTCTTAACGCCATAGGGCAATCAGATGAGATGGAGAGAGATCAACAACAAAAGCAACACGTATATTGCCTGTTGACCATTTTACGACCCCAAATATTACATCATACCGAAGCTGGGGAGCGGCCCTGGGGGTGTTCTACTAAGGTGTTTTTCGTCTTTTCGTACCATCAAATTGTTACTCCAATGAGAAACCCCATTTGAGAACCCGGTCTTGTTCGGCGCATAATCGGTCATGTACGGCCTTGTCCCACGAGAAGTCGCCCCTGTAATGTGGTGTTGTCCTTTTTCATCGCCCGTTTGCTTGGATCTCTACGGAGACGTCTCCAGGCAGTCCAGGATACTGTAACGGTAATATATTCTAGAATAGCTGTTTTCGCATTTGTGCACGTCCTTCGGCTAGGGTTGCTTTAACCCTATCTGGCCTGGGCTTTTTGGGACCTGTCCAGGCCTGGGGGGGGGGCCGAAATGGCCCCCCTAATTATTTTTCTTACCCCTTGAGCTAGGGAGCTGAAACTTATTACACTATACCCTTGGGTCAAGCTTTACCAGAAAATGTAAAAAAATCCAAGATGGCCGCTTTGATGACGTCACAGTGACGCCATTTTGAAAAACGGCATTTTTTGGTCGATTTTTTGGTCAGATTTTCCCAATTTTTTATTTTTGCAATTTCTCCACAAAAACTGCATGAAAAATTAGCAAATATTAATGTGATACGAAATAAAATAGTTTTTGCCCACTTTTCATTGCGGAAAAGCAGAAATTTTGAAGAAATATGACAAAAAATCACTTTTCTGGTACACCACGTGGCCGCCATCTAGAATTTACCCATGATCCTCTGCTCGGGGGGTTATGAAAATAGGCTCAAAATGACCCCAATAAGACAAATGATAAAGTCACGGAGTTTCAGCTCTCCATTTTTCGCCGTCCCGGAGATAGTGCAGAAAGTTTGGTAGGGGGGGCCATAATGGCCCCCCCAGGCCAGGTAGGGTTAATGGTCGTAACACAGTAGCGCCTGCCATCGCCTATCTCAACGTTTCGACGCCCTAGTCAGATAGCACAGAAGCTCCGATTGGTCTAAATTATTACGCGACATTCCAGGGAATGGACATTAATTCATCGTAAAGCAGTGACGCACATCAACCCTCACGATACGCCCTAACAGTCGTCAAAACGAGTTAACCCCCATCTCAACGCTTGACCGTAAATCCATATCATCAACTTAACGCCGTAACGTCCTATGGTAATCCCATATCGCGGAAGTGATATCGTACTTACACGCTTTGACTATTGACGCTTGCCCTTCGATTGAATTGCGCCATCGCCGGAAGTGACGTCATCGCCGGATGTGATGCCATCTGAAGCTATATGCAATCAACTGGTGGTACGACCTGTACCCGACACAACTTCTCTTGTAGGAAACTAGCCTATGTTTATGTATACTATGATTGTCTTTTTGAATTTGGTGCTAATACTGTTATATGGAATATGGAATTGGTCTTTGGATTATGGACGCGGATATTCTTTAATGGACGACGGCTGAATTATGAATCACGGACTAAATGCTTGTAACATATAGCCCACCAGCTATAGTGTATCGGCGATGATAGCAAGTCGATCAAAGGTCAACTGCCAATGGTCAAAGCTTGTGTGTGCGATGACGGCACTTCCGCGTCATGGCGTTATAATAGGGTGTTAAGTCGTTAAGATTGGGTGATAAGGCGTTGGGTAGGTCATTAAGGTGGCGCGATGAGCGTTATGGCATAACGACAGGCATTAACGGGCGTCATTGCATTACGATGAAGTAGTGACAAATCCGTGGGATATAAAGAGTGCATCACTCGGCGACGACAGTCGTATTCCACATCATAAGAACTTGAATATGCGCAACCAAAAATGCCTTTTTTCTACTATTCGGATACGCATGGGCATCATGACGTCACTGATTAGCGTGGGCAGCACCAAGTCTTCGTCTATACGTTAGAGGCTTCAATACGCCGTCCCACATGACTCATTTTGGCCAAAGATGTCTCATTACCGTCCAAATTAACCGCCCATGCGCACCCCAAATATGCCCTTTCTCTACTACTCCTCGACGTCAAAACCGACCTCAAGTCTACCACCTCAGTCTACAACATGGGAGCTTTCAATACGACATCCTGCACGCTTCATTTGTGGCCCATCTATCGCCCAAATAATCCATGCCCAGCCGAAAATGCCCTTTTCCTATTAGACTTCGACTGCGCACTATGAGTTCAACGATCAAAGTGGACAGCATCACAATCTTGGTGTGCCCCGCGAGAGCACAGCCTATTAGGAGCAAGAATGGCCCATCTATCCCACAAAATATCTGACCTATCTCTTCTACATCTCGACTTTGCATGCATATCATGGCGTCATTGACCAATGTGAACAGCAGCCCGATCGTTTTCTATATGACGAGAGCTTCTATTCGATATACCGCACGTCTTATTTGATGCAGGTATTACTCAAATAGTCTCACTTTAATGGGCGTAAAGTCCATTTTTCGGATGTTTTACGAGATATCCGGATGTTTTTCATGTCTGATTTTGGCATCCGCCTGCAAGTCACATGACCGGGAGTGACCTTGAATAGGAAGTGACCCAAAGATCAAGGTCCAAGCTTATGCCACATTTGCGCCACTTCCCTCCCCTCAATAATATGATGATATTTGCTGTTTCTGTACTACTAAAGAAACATTGTTCAGGAATAAATAATGAAAACTATTTCTTGAGCAGAAACAATTTTATAGAGAAATAAAAAGCAGTATATGTTGAAAGGTTAGATGAAAGGGAGCAATGTTGATGGAAAAATGAAGAAAAGTATCTGTTAAAAGAAAACAATCTTCCTGGAGTATTGTTGAAAGTATATATGTTGAAAGAAAAACAGTTTTGCTGGAGAGATAACGAATTTTATATATCTGTTGAAATGTAACATTGTTGCCACATAAATGAGGAAAAGTATCTGTTGATAGTGTTGCTGGAGAGATGACGTAAATTATATGATGATAGAAAACAATGTTGCTGGAGAAATGATGATAAGTATCTGTTGAGAGAAAAAAAAAATTCTGGAGACATTTGCCACATAAATACTGAAAACTATCTGTTGCAAGGAAACATTGTTACGTGAAATGAAGAAAAGTATGTATCTGTTTAACTGAAGCAATGCTGCTGGTGAAATGATGAAAAGTTTCTGCTAAAAGAAAACAATGTCGTTAAAGATCTAATTGAAAGGAAACAGAGTTGTGGGACATAATTTCCTTTTGAGGCTGCTGGATAGATATTTGTTATGTGGACACAAAAACTGGCGTGAAACTGGTGACGTGGGGTTTGCAAGTTGTTTTCATGTGGTTTTGTTCTCGCAGATTTGAACGTTGATGTTGTGATGGATAAAAATCTCAGAGCCAGAGGGATTGATCGTATCCCTTTCTGGCTTCTATACATTATTATTGCTCGGCCACTCCAAAAATGCGCACGTAACAGATAATAATTTGTGACAAAAAGAAGGAAATGAACACGTGATGGCGCTGAACTATACTAGTCGTTCACCATGTTGAATATTTCGCATCATCTGGTACTTGTAGATTAATCTTGACTATCCAAAGCATATACTAGAGCCTATAGGCTATTATATGTATCTATGTCTAACAGGACTTGCACACAGAAATAGTCTGATTTGATAGGACTGGAACGGACTAACAACTGCGCTGAATTGCTCACAGCAGGGTTGATTTTAATTGAACTAAATTGTCAGCAATTCTTTGTACATGTACCAGCCTGATAAGTAGGCCCTACGAAAAAACACTCATGGGGCACCAGCCACATGTATAAGCAAGCACACCGAGTCTCACTCCTCCGCAACAATATCAGATGAGTCATACTGGTAATATAGAAAGATTTTGATCAAGCCAGAAGAATTCACAAGTACCGTATTTCTCCTATTTGTCAAACACGAGATTTTTTTCCAATCTCAAAAAGCTAAATTCACATTGATCAAATGCTCAACATTTGTCTTCTAATTTCGAACATTAAAAAAATCTGCCATATAGAAAGCCCCTTTCGTAAGAATTGCCCTTGTCCTCCGCTATAACACAACGCTGTTATTTCCCCAGATTTTCTAAAATTAGAAGCAAAAAAAATCCATCTGTATGTCAACTGAGACTAAATTGTGTGGCATGGATAGGTTATTTATTCTAAGAACTGAAAAAATTGCTAGTGACATTTGCAGAATGTTCGCAAAATTTCTCTCCACAGTAGCATGAAGTTAAGTTTTGCTGTCTGAATAATTAGAAAAAATAGGGTAATGTTGTTGATGAAAAAAAACAAAATATGGAGAGGATTTCAATTTACGAGAAATAAATGAATGAATGCAGGATTATGCCTGTGAATAAAGTTGAATGGCTGACAGAATGGCTTAGAAACCGGTACAGTTAAACAGTTGAACACATAGTTGAAAACCGTTCGAAAAAATAGAAGAAATACGGCACTACAACGATATTGGAGTTGAAGTCTAAAGTCAAGGAATTGCTCAATGCAATTGGAATTTTATGATTTCTTTTTGTCCAACCGTGAGCATAAATATATGCCGAAATATTCACAGAGCTATAATGGAATATTCATGGAGCTTTCCAAGTTATAATATTGATTATTCATAGCATTATGCAACTACCATGAGGCACTACAACCCCTCAACCCTTTCACAGACCAGACCAAGATGTTTTATGGGTGTAGGAGTTTGGATGCATAGTATAGAGTTATGGCATTTGTATACACCTTTTGTATGAACCACTATGGGCTTAATAAAATCAATATCTAGCTTCACAGGTACTTTTTTGAAAAAACAAAAAAAGATGCGGGAGGGAGGCTTTTTCACTTATTTTTCCTTTGGTCCAGACCAAATACAACCCTCTTTTCTGGCAAACTGATGCAGTAGTTTAATACAATTTGCATAAAACCTTTGAGTTACCATATCTTCAACAATACTATTTCCTGCAAACAAAATAAATATCAAACAACTTTTAGACTGAATGTTCAAGTACATAATTTTAGTAGAACTTTGAGAGGGAAATTTGTAAATACAACCAACAACTGTAAAAAAAGAAAGAATTAGGGGTGATACAGTGGCAAAATAGTGAGGTAGTGCTTGTGACACTATACATTTTTTTAATCGACCTTGGTAATCTTTTGACACGGTGTCCACATTGATAAGTTAAAAAAAAGGGTTTACTGTTTCACTTGTGAGGTATTAGCCGTTATGAAAATGTGGGGACTCCTGTTATATATGTTTGGAAGTACGCTCACATGATAAACCCCACTCCCCGTCCCATAATCACGTTTCGCACACACTACTGGTATAACGTCTCATGCAGGGAACCCCTTCGAAATTCCCGGAAATCAATCGGTGCCACCTGTAGATGCAAGTGCACGAAACGCAATCCCAAGAGACAAATCTGCATAACAAATTTGAGGGGAATTCGATAAGTGGGCCTCAAGTTATTGCCCGGAAACCAAATTTAGATTTTGTCAACAGGTGTAAGTGGGCGAAACGCAATCCCCAGCGACAGCTCCTGGCATGTTTTTTTAGATCAAATTTGAGAAGAATCCGATGAGTGGTTCTCAAGTTATCGATTGGAAATGAATTTCGGATTTTGCCACCAGACCATCTGCAAAACAAATCTGAGAAGAATTCGATAAGAGGTGCTCAAGTTATTTTCCGGGAACCCAATTTAGATTTTGCCACCAGGTGGCCGTCGCCACGTGTAAGCACAAGTGGGCGAAACACAATCCCAAGCGACTTCTCATGGCATGGTATATACATTCCAAAATTGAAAAGAATCTGACAAGCACTTCTCGAGCAAGTTACCGCCTGGAACTGAATTTCTAATTTTGCCACCCGATGGTTCCACCTGTTGCGAAAGTGGGTAAAATGCAATCCCCAGCAACATGCCATCATGGCATATGCATAGCAATTTTGAGAATAATCCGATGAGCGGTTCAAGTGATTGCTCAGAAAACAATTACAAATTTTGCCACCAGGAATCGCCACCTGTAGGCGCAAGTAGGCCAAACAATCCCAATCGACATCCCGTGGCATGGTAGATACATTACAAATTTGAGAAGAATCTATTGAACGGTTCTCAAGTTATTGACCGGAATCAAATTTAGAATTTTGCCGCTAGGTGGCGACACATGTACGTGCAAGTGGGTGAAATACAAGAGAAGAGAGAAGAATCTGATGAACGGTTCTCAAGTTATTGCCCGGAAATGAATTTCGGATTTTGCCACCACCAGTGCCACCTGTTAGCACAAGTGGACGAAACGCAATCCCAAGCGACAACTAATGCCATGTTATATGCATACTAAATTTGAGAATAATCCGAATCGATACGTGGTTCTCAAGACGTTATTGCTTGAAAACAAATATCAGATTTTGTCACCAGGTGGCGCTACCTGTAGTCGTACGTGGATGAAATGAAATTCCAAGTGACACCTCATGGCATGATATATATGCATACCAAATTTGAGAACAATCTAACCAGTGAATACTCAAGTTATTGCCCGGAAACAAATTTTGAACGGACAGATGGACGGACACAAAAAAGGAAGGACGGACGAGCGTAATCCAGTATCCCCCTGTACTATGTAGGGGGAGGGGGGGGGGGGGGGGTATAAAAAGAGACACGGTATCCACATAACTGTGGAAAACAAATCTGTAAATTTCTGACCTTAAAGCCCTGGCCTGAAACTCAATGTCGGATGGGGCTTTTGCCCACTGAGGCTTTTGTCAGTGTTTTGTTTGTTTGTTAGGGCTTTTGTGTGGATCCCAAAAAGAATGCTGTACTCGTTCTCATACTATTCATCATTTTAGCTTTCACTTATCGGCGGGCGAGGACACATTTCGTTGTTGTTGTACAGTAACACTATTCATGTTGCAAAAATACAATTTACTTTCGTTATCAGGATGGATGGATTCATTTCATGCAAACCAATAAATATTTTATTTCTTTCATACATTTATTCAGCGATATAGCAAGTAAACATTGGCTTTATTCAATGTATCATTCAGAAATAAAGCCTATGTATTCTGTAAATGTATATCTCTGAGCTTCAGGTTATCTCCCCTGTCATGTATGCACAGAAAATTAACATTTTCGTGAATGTAATATGTAGATATATGAAGATCAGGGAAAAAGCTTCCAACATTCCATGAATATTTCAGAAGCAGAATGGAAAGAAAACAAGACCTCTATCTTGTACTGTGTTAGCAAGTACAAGCGTCTGGTCCGTCATTCATAATTCAGCCGTCGTCCATTAAAGAATATCCACGTCCATAATCTAAAGACCTATTCCATATTCCCTATAACAGTATTAGCACCAAATTTCAAAAAGACCATCATAGCACACATAAACAAAGGCTAGTTTCCTGCAAGGGAGAAGCGGTCAACATTTCTCAATGATGCCGGCAAGACATCATGATGTTCCAAAAATATCAAATCCGTATCGCAAGACGCAGAGCCGATCAATTTCTTTAGCATTACAATATGTATCTGGTTGACTCTTAGTGTCAAATATTTTACCCCTAGGGTCAATCATAGATACATAAAAATACAGAAATATTCAACACGTGTGTGAGAACTTCCATAGACGACAACATGGCAGTGAAATTGATTACCTGGGCTTTGTTAGTGTTCTCTGTATTCGCAATTGAAAACAGTGATGTGGTGTAGTGGAAGCCGGAGTACCCGGAGAGAACCACCGCCCGTCGTCAAGTAACTGACAAACTTCCACACATGGACCAGCTGGGCTCGAACCCGTGCCGGTTTGTATATTTTAGTCCGACATGCAGCCCCTACAATATATTTATATGTACATTCAATAAATATCAGACAATCAAATATCTTGTTGGGGCTGTACCTATGTCGGACTAATATGTTTTATAATTTATTCATGTGTATTACACATGTTACAATAGTGTTACTTATCGCAGTTTTTCAAACAACATAGTTTTATACAAGACGTGTATAATGCATCAGTCAGTGCACGATATGATGACTCCGTTCGAGCCATTAAGAGAAAGAGGTTACAATATCTCTTTCCCACTCCATCCTCCCAGAAATGATAACCATGACCTGTTTTGATAGCAGTTCCCTTTGCTGCTCTATTTTTCTATTGTTTTTACCGCCATTCTCTGAGAAAGGGTAACTACACCTTGTTTCAGTAACTTTCTAACTGCTTGAAATGCATGTCAAATTGGACACTAATACCGGGACTAGGGTGGCCCATAGGGGACATCGACTTTTTTAACACTATCTGGCCTGGGCTTTTTGGGGCGTGTCCTGGACTGGGGGGGGGGGGCGAAATGCCCCCAATTATTTTTCTTACCCCTTGAGCTAGCGGGCTGAAATTTATCACACTATACCCTTGGGTCAAGCTCTACCAGAACAAATCCAAGATGGCCGCTTTGATTTTGATGAAGTCACAGTGACGTCATTTTCAAAAACGGCATTTTTTTGGTTGATTTTTCGGTCGGATTTTCCGATTTTTTTATTTATGCGATTTCTCCGCAAAAACTGCATGATAAATTAGTAAATATTAATGTGATGTGAAATAAAATACTTTTTGTCCACTTCTCATCGAGGAAAATCAGAAATTTTGAAGAAATATGACAAAAACATCACTTTTCGGGTACCCCACGTGGCCGCCATTTTGAATTTACCAACTATAAAGTCAAAAAGTTTCAGCTCTCCATTTTTGTCGTTCCGGAGATAGCGCAGAAGGTTTGGTATGGGGAAGGGAGGGGGTGGGGGGGAAGCCAGGTAGGGTTAAAATTGGTTTTTCTTCATTTTTTATTAATTTTTCTGATTTTCTTGGGGACTTCATTTCATTTTTCCCGTATTTTCTACAAACAGATTTTGGTTTATCACATAACTTCCATCATTCCTATAACGTCATCATGAAAGTCCTTACCTTTTTATTTTCACCGAAAACCAAAGAAAACTCGTGGAAACGTTCACGTCACGGAGTAAACCTTTAAACCGCGGTGTGAAGGCTCTCAGAAACTCATATATATTGTCTCGGAATATTATATCTGACTTCAGCGCTATATAAATACCGTGCGAATTTCAAACTACATTTGTTGGCCAATCAGGTGGCTAGCTTGGTGAAACAATTTCAAAATCACGCCCACGGTAATTACACACGGTAGCGCGCGGACCAATATTGTAAACATTATCGGAAAGCAGTATCCAAAAATGGTATCATTTCCAGACAGTGTGCGTGAACATCAAAAGGTTTACTCCCGCCGAAAAGTCTGGCTTTGTTAGGTGGTCCGTCCGAAGGTGTCAAAATCATTGTCAAATTGAAAAGGCAGAGATTGCCGATTGGCTTATTATGGGACCTCGTAAAAATTTTCATAGCGTTTCATAGCGTTACGTCTAGATGGTATACCTCTGATTTACCATCTTGGTTTACCTAGATTGCTTCGTGGTGTAAAGGATTATTTCGCGTTGTAAATGTTTCCACCGCGATTTAAAGGTTTACTTCACGGTTTAACGGGTTACTCCGCGATGAAAACGTTCCAACACTTTTGTTTGGTTTTGGTGAAAAAAAAAACTGCTAAAGACATTGACGACGTTATAGAAATGACAGAAATCTAAAGAAATTAAGTTTTAAACAAGAAAATGTTCGTAGAAAATAGTCGAAAAAATAAAGCAACCACCTCGATAAAAAAAATCGATGTCCCCCATGGGACGTCGTACAGGATTCTTAGCCATCACGCACTGAGAGAAAAAGATGATTCATCAAAATACTCAAAGGGTTAATTACCTTGAAACTAGAGACTTCTGGTTCTCTGGTAGATTCCCCTGTGCTATGATGCCGGAATGAATATCTGGCAGTTAGAGATCACCTGATTCTAAACAAGATATCCCACGGATTCACCACGATTCCCCAGTTTCTCCACATGATTCCTCAGATCGCTCCACCGCGTGGCTGTGTGATCTTTGGCGCATGCGTGTGGTTGACATTCCTTCCGCCTGTCTGCTGTTTGGCGTGGGCAACGTGTCGTCCTTGTTCAGTAAAATCCACATCATCTTCAGTTTCTTCATGCCATCAATGTCATATTTCACATCAGTTACATGTATCGTTAACCCAAGAATAGTTTTGCAAAGTTTTTGTTTCAAATGTGATACGATATCACTCAAGTTCTTGGATAGGATGCACAAGGACGAATTTTCAATGTGATTCTGATGATTCATACTTTATGTGACAATCACGAGACAATGCATAAAATAGCCAAGTCTGGGGACAACAATGTGTCTAGACCTGTGCCTTTTCAACGACACAAAGACAAAGGACAATAGTTCCTACATGAAGTATCGACCTGATTTCCAAGGCATCCTGTTGAATCAGTTGGGAAGCCATGGGGGTAACGTTGCTGGATGCGGCTTCAAGCATCACTACAATTTCTCTATTTTTGTCAGTGCAGTGGTATTCTCCGATCATGGCCTTATCTTTCACGATCATGGGTGGAGGGACATGGGGCAGCTGTTTTTTAAAGAAGATGTGTTAATTTGTGTATATCTTCCACAGAGTCACGGTGGATGAGCGTTCAATGCGTACCGGGAGTTGCAGACCTTCATTTACGAGGACCTCAATCTCGTCTATCCTTCATGGTGTTTAGGTGGCTTCTATCAGAAGTCTTTATCAAACTAGAAGTATGTCACAAGAAAAGCTTCCACAACAGACAACAGTGACGCTTGTCGTACCGGCATCTTTCAATAAATGAAAGTCGGATATCTTAGCGCAATCTAACTTAAAATTAAATCCTATCTGCTCCCCATTTCGATAGTCTTTTGTTGAGTTATTTGCAATAACTCGAGCGTCAACCAATCCCGAGAAATATTCATAGTGCTTCGAAGGTGACATTAATTGTGGGGATATTTTGGTTGGCTCAGCTGAATCAGACGCAACGCTGGTTAGATATCTTTTGATGTTGCCGAGGTCCAGTCATTGTGACGCCATAATGCGGGTAGATATATGAACTGTTCTTTGGTATGGGGCCTTGAATATTGAAGACGGTTACCCTATGCACCCAATTGGGGAGCATTGATAGGATAATAATTGATTACAACTTTTTTTAGTGTCAAATGAGAAAGAGCGAAGGCATTTGTGGTACCATTGGGAGCTGGGGATACTGCCATGGAATGAAGCGAACACAGTCATACTTCTGATTTGATAGACTCAATCTGCTTATACGTATTACATGCTCAGTGATACTTTGCCTACACACCTAACTCATTCGAAATCATTTTAAATAATAGTTCCTGCTTCAACTGGCAATAATCTGCTAGTCTTCGATGTGTTTGAAGATGATACCACCAGGGTCATATACCGTACAGACATGTATCCACATGGGATTTCTCGACTCTCTATACTACAATCCCTCATCAGGACCTTATTGACCGTCTAAGTTCATTAATATTATCTGTGTTCAAGAAAACTGATCGTAGATATATTAATGTCGGAAGCAATAAAGCATTCTTTAGTTCTACTACATACAAGAGATATCATTCATGGGATGTTTCTTTGTTTATAGAGTTGCTTGAATTTCTCATTAAAAATATCTATGTGAAATTTGGTAACACAATATATCAGCAGCATATAGGTATTCCAATGGGCACTAATTGTGCACCCCTGTTGGCTGACCTGTATCTGTTCTCTTATGAATATGACTATATGCAGGCGCTTTCAAAAACCGATCCATTCAAAGCCTGTTCCTTCTCATTCACCAAACGCTATATAGACGATATTCTCGCTGTGGATAATCGCTATATAAATGACGCAGTGAAGGATATATATCCACTTTCACTGGATTTGAAGGAAACTACAGATAGCCCTACAGGCACATCATATTTAGATCTATATCTCTATAAAAATGAAGCGGGCATTCTCTCTCGTCGACTTTATGACAAAAGAGATGATTACAATTTCGACATCGTAAATTATTCCTTTCTGGACAGTAATATTCCAGTGGGACCTGCATATGGCTTTACATATATCGCTTAGTAGCATTTGCTAGATCCTGTGTTAAATGTGAATATTTTAATCAACGTCACAAAACATTGTTGCAGAAACTTATAAAACAGGGCTATTCCATCAAGCGCCTCCATTCAAAGTTTCTCAAATTTGGCGATACATATCGCATGCGGATAGCAAAATACGAACGTAGCGTGCAAGATCTATGGCGCTACGTTTCGTAACTTGTGTCTAATTTCGCTTAACCCGGGGCTAGGGGCCGTATGAACCCATGTACTTCAAGATCCTCATGGTGCTCATATGAACAGTCACAATCAAAGCGTGACTGAGATACATCATTCTGTAGATGACGACTTTACAACGATTATTATGGATTAAGAATACTGATCGGCGATACGGATTTTATACTTTTGGAACATCATGATCATCAACTGTATCATTGAAAACTGTTGACCGCTTCTCTCTTGCAGGACACTAGCCTATATTTATGTATACTATGATAGTCCTTTTGAATTTGGTGCTAATACTGTTATATGGAATATGAATAGGTCTTTGGATTACAGACGCGGATATTCTTTAATAGACGACGGCTGAATTATGAATGACGGACTAGACGCTTGTAATAGATTATTATGGGAAGAATTTCGATTAACCTCTAGAAACACCGACAGTGGAAGGTACGGTAGACGAGGAGGATTTTCCCTCTAAGAGTATGGCCATGAAAATGTTATGAAACTATACATGTATGAAAGAGAAAAATTATTCTCTCATTTTCCACAAACGTTACAATCTAAGGTAACAATACCGAGATGTTAGACTGTATCTCCCTAGTATAATCCGTGGCGTGTCCTCCTCCTCCTCCTCTTCCTCAGCTTTACTCACTGCACAGCGGGTCGCATAGGTGTGGCGCGGGATAGAAGAATGGGTCGACTGCGCATGCGCGATGAGTAGTAGTATAGAAAGGGCACGCGATCTTCCTATCCCTATAGGTGTGGCGCGGGATAGGGTGGGGCGAGAGACCTGGGGGTTTCGCTACCGGAGATTCCATGGGCCAGGCTTGCACCCTACAGTAGAATGGGTCGACTGCGCATGCGTGATGAGTAGTGCGCGATGAGTAGTATAGAAAGGGCACGCGATCTCCCTATCCCTATAAACTAACCCATGGGGGTGAATGCACCCATGGGGGTGAATGAGCCATGGGGGTGAATGAACACTCGTATATTTAATGAATATGTTTTCATAGGCGTGCTCAATGCATATTTGAGGCACCGTTACAGTGTGAAAAGTTTTATATTTTAGGGCATCTCCAAATCATGTTTCACTGATATAAGTTTGCGAAGGTCGAATTGGCACTCCGTGCACAAGCTTCTAGTATGTTATTGATGGATAGATTCTTCCACGGATGAAAAGATGTAGCATCTAGCATTCAGCCAAGATCTCGTGTGAAGACACTGTGACCAGTAATGATGGAGTCTCGACAGATAGTTCATAGGTCCACAGTATGATCTTAGTAAGCCAGGCAGCAATCGTATTCTTATTAATGTACGATGTAGCCCCTGGCTTCAATGATAACACTAGCAGCCCCCTATCTCCCCTCCCCTATACTATGTAGGTAATGGCGAACTGCCCTCACTGGACGCAACAGTCTATCTTCGTGAAGTGTGGGGTCCAGAAATGTCGTCAAATCAGAAAACCCCTAGATCTGCTGGACACAGGATCCTTAACCAGTCGACTCGTTCTTAGCGATGAATTCCAGTACTGGTCTGAATGAGATCTTCTCCCAATCTGCTGTCCACTTCAGGGAACATCTCTTCAAGGCATGTAACTCCTGGAAATCCTGGTTACTATGGCAAATGATGTTGGGGAAAAACGTCTTGTAAGATATCGCCTTGATGCTTGCAGATTCCAATGACCCGAACGGCGGTCGTAGTAAGGCGCTAAAAATGACACCTAAATCCCTGGGGTGTGTGGCGAGATAACAGTGCGAAGGACTGGAGTAATGATGTGATATTGCCGTCTTGGCTCAATGTCAACACCCGTTGGGAGTCTCACTACCCTAAAACGAGGCGATCGGTAGCCTTGAATAGTGCTTCTCTGTAGCTTCCTAACTCGATGCAAGTGGAGGAGGAATTCATCTATCACTGGAATAGTGGCATCTTTGGGAATGTTTCCATTAGCATTAGAGACACCATTGCGTCTGCAACTTGCGTTGAAAAGCCCTGGTCTCTGTCGGAATCTTTGATAACATGCGTGTAGATTCAACCAATCGAGACACTGATGCAGTATTCCGTGTCGACGTTGAGAAGTATGCCAACTTGATAAAGTTTAGACGATGACGTCCTGTTGATTGACACCATTGAATCTGCAACTTGTGTCGAAAAATCCTGGTCTCTGTTGGAATCTTTGATAACCTGCATGTGGATTCAATCAAACTAGACACTGATGCAGTATTCTGTGTCACCGTTGATCTAAGAGATAGTGCCAAGCTGGCAGCTGACGTGTGGAAAGTCTGTTAGAAGACGAGTGAGTAGTGGAACCATGGACGTCTTGGTGACCACAGTTCCACCAGCATGATTATGTAGTCGTGCTCCAGGACTGCCTGGATTAGCACCATCGGTGGGGAGGCGTAGGCCACGACATTCTCCCAATTGATGGATAATGCGTCGACTACCCAAACTTGAGGATCCAGTACTAGACTGACTAACGCCGGACGCTGTACATTGTCCCTTGTTGCGAAGAGATCCAGAAGAGGCTGCTCCCACCACCGCTCTCTGCCGAAATAATATAATTTGGAACAGTGGATACGATTTGGTCCCCCAAGCTTGTTGATGAAACAAGCCACTGTTGTGTTGCCTGTGGCCACTAGTACAGCCTTGCGAAGTAGTGGAGCTTGTCAAGATGTTTGGAAATCGGAAGGGGTAACGACTAAGATGAAACTGGATTGGTCGAATGTACAGCCAACTTTACCCTGTTAAATCCTGATTTGAGGTTAAAAGTCGAAGAAGCATTTGTCAGTGACGAAAACGACTGGAATCGGGAGAACAACAAGGTGTTTAGCTGGTGCTGGATCTTGTTCAACCTGTCGCCCGGTGTTTGGACTACCTCTCTCCAGGTGTCGAACACTGCTCCAATGTATTGACGACGACGGTCCGGTTCCAATTCTGACTTCGTCTGGTGTGAAATGAAGCCGGCCTCTTGTATTGGACCTGGGTCTTGAGAAATGCCCTGTCGGGTCCCCAGATGAGGATATCGTCGATGTAAGTCTCTATGCTGATATTTCTGAGATGTGGGAATGATATGATCGATTGAGTGATGCGTGTGAAACACTAGGGGGCGATTGAGATTCCGAACGGAAGAACCTGCCTCTAGAATCGTCTCTCGGCGATGATAAAGCGAAAATAGTGACGATGACATCCAATCCCCCGGATGCAGGTGGGTTCGTAACCAAGCTATTGACAGCATCTTTGTTGAGGCGCCTCAAATCTATGACTTAAAGTGTCGACAGGCTGTGACTGAGGTCTGTGAGTGTTCTGGATTAATTGGGAGGCGAGACCGCTTGGGTTTGGAGATGAGTCTTTGGTACTGCAAAAAGGTGAACAGAAACCCGTCTCGTAATGTTCGGATTGCCCATGTGTCGCCCGTGATAATTTTTCAGTTTGTCCAGAAGGTCCGCAGATGGCCGCTCACGACTAGATGAGATGACTGGAGTTTTGGAAGGATGAAGTTGCCCGATGGAGTATTTGTACAAGTGAGAGGGGTGGAAGTGTCAATTGCGTCGGCCCGAACCGCTTCCCTTGTCGGGACCCTGTTTCCGCCGCAGGTTTCCGGTTTCTTGGAGTTTGTTAGTGCTGCTCCGAAGGTCAAACTTGACCGAACTCTGTTTGGTTGTTTCGAGGCGCTCTGAGTTTGGTTCTGCTTCTGTTTATGATTCTTTTATTCTGGGACTTGTTGGAATCAGTATTTGACTGGCCATCTTATTCCGAAACCGTGTTGTTTTTTCCTTCCGAACATCTGGTATGACATCTTTGATAGCCACCTTGAAGAGAAGCTTGGAGGTAACATTGACTGATGCATGAGCCCCCGCTTCGATGATTCTAGTACATCTGCATTCGGGAACTTCGGATAAGCGGCTCTCCGAGCATGGAGTTGTAGGTGAAGGCTGTTGCTTGCATTACATGTGCGTTAGCTCTATTCAGGGATTCAATGATTCCGTGGAGGAAATCCATTTGCACACAGAGAACTTTGCTGCGCTCGCATTCATGACGCCATTCAACAGCTTGCCCATGGCTAACAGAAACCAGTGTGTGTAAGAAGTAATCCTTTTCTGGGACAACTCCACCGCCTCCATCAATAGGGTCTGTTTCATGGGAAACTGCAGTGACGACGGTTTCGATGTTGTTACAATTAGAGTCCACCGCCAGTTTGCTGGGAAGTAGTGTCAAATGCATGACATAGGCCCTAAAAGTGTTGAAGCATTTCACTGTGTCATTCAAGGGTGACTTGCGTTGGCGTTCCAACACTGCCAGCAGATGCATCCACTCCGGTGGTGATGGAAAAGTTGGTGGCATTTCCGGTTCCTTGGGCTCAGATGAGATAAATGCCATAGCACTAGTCTGACGTCTCTCCTTGGTTAAAAGATTCGGATCCTGGTCCTCCGTGGTTGGCCCGACTTCCTGCTCGGCTATCGGCACTGGAATCGCGACCTGATGATGGTGCAAGTTCGGGATTCGGCAGGCCTCTCTGGACTGATGGGTTTGACGTCTTTCCATGCCCTGTCCACATCCCAAGACGGAATTAAGGCTGTCCAAGTCAGTATCTTCATCTGACCGCTGGACTTGCTTCCTGCTTGGTGTTATATCTGGACTCAAATTCACTCCCTCCGCAGGGTGAGGGTCCGGGTTTTGTATTGCCGTGGTAGAATTCTTCCTGTAAACGCTAAAGTCCTCAGCATGAACTTCAAGGCAGCCCGTCGATCATCCACTGATTTCTTTGAATCAGCTGCCGCTCTGACCAACAACAAGCAAAAAACAAATGTGTGAATCGTGTTTTGGTCAGAATATATGGCACGAGTCATGTCTATTGCGCTAAAACTTTGGAGTTGTTGCCCGAGACAATGGAGGATAGATGCATGGAGCACGCCACCCGGCGGATGATCAGGGGAGATTATTTCTACTGTACAGATCTCCAATAGGACGGAATAAGGCATTGCTTGTAATGGGAGGTACAGTTATGAGTTATAAATGGGTATATTGTTTGTCCATGCAGAACTTTTTGACCACTGGACTGATGATAGATCTAGAGGAGGCATCAAAAACTAATGAATACCATAATAAGGATTCTCTCGGATTTACAAATGATCTAACCAGAGTGACTTTTTTTCTCATTTCTTCTCAAAAAGTGGATGTACGTTTTGGTCAAACATATTTTGATCCATACCACATGCTATAGGGTCAGTTGTATGGCCTAAAGGATATGTCACTTGTATAGGGCTATATCATATTTCCATATTTATTGACAATACTGATTTTGTAATGATTCATCCTTAACTCGGTCAGTCCTAATGCCGAGTTTCTGAATATACCAGGTTCCGACCCAGTACTTCTCCTGATAAATAAGGATGACCAGATAGTTATGGTAAGAATGACTCGGGGAGTGGGTGAGTAAGTGAGTAGGATTTAACGTCGTTTTCAACATTTTTTCAGTCATATCACTATGGTGCCTACATGTGACAGAACGCGAGAGTGTGCACAGTTACTATTATCCTGGACAATGATCAGCCCAGCCAGTACAGCACCCGGTCACCAATCCAAGTATTGACCAAGTTCCACGTCGCTTAACTTCAGAGGTACGGCCTATCACGTTGGGCACACTGCTTCTCGTCAGATCACCGAAGTTAAGCAACGTTGAATCCGGTCAATACTTGGATGGGTGACCGGGTGCTGTACTGACGAGTGTTCAGGATATTAGGAACTGTGGGCGCTCTCGTGTCCTGGCACATATGTAGGCACCGTCGTGAAAGGACTGAAACATTGTTGAAAACGACGTTAAATCCTACTTACTTACTTGCTTAACTTCGGTGATCTGACAAGAAACAGTGTGCCGACATGACAAAAGAATCTCTATGTATCTGTGCATAGTACACTGTCTGTGGTATCGGTGGCATGGGGTCATTTTCGTCGTTCTGGACCATTTTTAAGAAAACTTAAATGGAGGTGTGTTTACGTGTCTTATCAATTGCCTTTGGATTTCCATGTTCATCAAAGTAATATTTGAGATTATATTGATCATACATTGTGTTGAACATTTAAAAAAGCATTCCATTTATACCACATAAAACAAGAGCCCAAGGGGCTTCAATATACGCCCGTAAATATCGAATTACATTGGTCCAAATTCCAAGGTTCGTTAATAGCCTTGATTCCAATTGGTAGCTAGCAATCCAGAGAAAGGTCTACAATTTTGTGCTTCTGAGAATGTAACATATATGACATCTTATATTGAATGATAAACTAACATGAGCTTAACTCTTGTTAACTAGTTGACTTTGAAGCAAGAGCCGAGAGCTCACATATCCCACACTGAAATCGACAATACTCAAACACAAGAAAATAGTAGTTTTCCTGCAAATGGATTCCTTTTTTTATGAGAATTTTTCATGAAGGAAGAAGAAAGTGATGAAGTAAACCTTTGTTCTTGAGTTAATAAACATGAAGTTCAATGTATGGTTTTTATTTCACAACAATTTAACTAAATGTAGCCGTTCCAAACATGGGCGACAACTCCACAGAACAAATGCCATATACATGTAGGGGAGAGAACTCTGAATATTCAAACCTAACACATATATTCAGCTAAACTTGATTCAGTTTTGGGGAACTGTGACCCTGACCTCTGACAAATTGATCTCAAAATGTATGGCTCCTCTTTGCCATGAGATTAAGGTATACTCAAAGTTTGATACCAATCCATACCTTGAAACGAGAGATATCGCATGGACAACAAATGTTAATGGATGAATGGACAGAACGCAACATCGCATTACAGGACCTCATGAAATGTGACTGTAAATGATTTCTTGATTTTGGAGTCAGTGACCTTGACCTTTGACCCACATTTTGGTATGTAACACATGCCCCTCTAATGTAACTACTGGCAGAAAAAGTTATTTTTAATGATTTCCTAATTTTGGGGTCACCTGTCACAGTGACCTCAACACATCCTCTTTCATCAATGATCACAAAAAAAAATCTTGATTTTTAACAATTTCACGATTTTTGGGTCACAGTGACCTTGACCTTTGACCTTGAGTTACATTTTGGTATGTGGCATGTTCCCCGTATGTATCTAGGCCTACTGACAAAAACAATGTTATTTTTAATAATTTCCTGATTTTGGGGTCACAGTGACCTTCAACCTTTGACCTTGACCTAGTTTTTGGTATGCGACACTTCATTTCCCCCTATTTGTAGGTCACACTGACCTTTGCCCTTGACTCTGAGGTCACAGTAACCTTGACTATTGACCTGGATCTAAATTTTAATGACAAAACAGCTCCCCATCATTTCTCAATGGACTAAAAAAATCATGATTTTTTACAATTTTGGGGTCAGTGCCCTTGACCTTTGACAGGTGACACATCGTATCCCCCTAATGTATCTACGGACACAAAAAAGTTATTTTTATTATTTCCCTGATTTTGGGTTCACAGTGACCTTTGACCTTCGACCTTGACATAATTTTTGGTATGCGACCCTTCGTTTCCCCATATTGAATCCACTCACAAAACATGAAGCTGCGCTATCGAAACCCCTCGGCTCTGAACCCCAGCTATTATAATGTAAGGGTGTCTCTACCAATTGATTGGCTTGTGGGAAGAAATATTTACCCCTGGTATTGTAAGTGTACTTTCTTTGAAAAAAAAGAAATATTTTCCTCCCCTTAAATTAATTTGTTTCTGGAATAAATTGAAAGAGCTGTATCGATGTCGCACCAAAACAACAGTACACATGGCTAGATAAATACAGTACATGTACCGGGTATACTAAATGGCACATGTATGTCATTTTCAAAACAGATTTGCAAGCATTCTTTGCATTGTCTAAGAAAATAAATCAATAAATCAGTCATCCAATCAATAAATATATGTGATACTATACTAACATGATATAGAAATAATATGCAAACTTAACATAGGAATTAGTGGATTTTATTAGACAAGGGGCATAACTCTGCAAAATACTTTCTGACACGACTCATTTTCGATAGGCATCTAGTTCAGGTCAAGAGAAACAACTGTATCACGTTAGGATGTTGTATATGGAACGGTTCTGAAATTATCACAATAAATCATAAATGGATTTTTATTTGTAAAAAGGGGCATAACTCTGCAAAATATTGTCCGAGATGACTCATTTTCGATAGGCTTCTGATTTACGTGAAGATAAATAGATGTAACAAGTTTGGTTGCCATGCATGAAACGGTTCTGTAGATATCGCGGTAACGGATTTTATTAGACAAGGGGCATAACTCTGCAAAATACTTTCTGACACGACTCATTTTCGATAGGCATCTAGTTCAGGTCAAGAGAACCAACTGTATCACGTTAGGATGTTGTATATGGAACAGTTATGAAATTATCACAATAACAAATCATAAATGGATTTTTATTTGTAAAAAGGGGCATAACTCTGCAAAATATTGTCCGAGATGACTCATTTTCGATAGGCTTCTGATTTACGTGAAGATAAATACATGTAACAAGTTTGGTTGCCATGCATGAAACGGTTCTGTAGATATCGCGGTAACGGACGGACGGACGTACGGACGGCCGTACATGATGACGACAATACCCCTAGGCCAAAGTTGGCCGAGGGGTAAAAAACTGAAATTGTTAAATGGTTTCCCGATATTTCGGTCACAATGACCTTTGACCGCGACCTACATTTGGTCTTCAACACATCGTTCCCCCCTAGGGCATCCACTCACCAACAACTGTCAATGATCTGATTTTCTGATTTTTAGGCAACAGTGACCTTTGACCTCTGACCTCGAGCTCAATTTCAGTACGCGACACATCGTCTTCACCTAGTGTATTTACTCACAAAAAATTGCAACTGTGGATAGAAAACGTTCACAGATATAGACCGGACACGAACATTTCAGTGATTTTCTGTTTTTCAGGTCAGTGACCTTTGAACTCTGACCTCGACCTTCATTTTGGTACGCGACACATCGTCTCCCCGTAGGGTATCCACTCACCAAAAATTGGAACTGTAGATAGAAAACTGTCCCAGATATAGACCGGACATGAGGGACGGATGGACGGACGCACAGACGGAAACCGCCATCACATAATACGCCCGCCTTTTGGCAGGCGTATAAAAATTAGTTTGCTTTTCAGAAAATTGATATATCTGAGATGACTAGAGAGCATTGTAATGACGAGTTGCTTAAATTAGGTTTCTATAAACTACCCGAGCCTCCCAAGTAGGAAGAGCAAGAGGGGCTAGCAGTACCAGAGCAAAACAAGGAAGAATTACAGATGACTAGTTAACACACTTGCACAATTTCTACTGGATGTGGGTTCCTTGACCTCTCTTCTGATTGGTCAATATACAAAGCACTCATGAAATAATTAGCATAAACCTTTGTGGTAACTGCTAGTGGAGAATTTGCTGTAGTATACTGTCCAATCAGAGTAAAGTTGTGGAATTCAATCGGTCTGTGAACATTCAATCACCCCAAAGTATGGGTAAAATTCTGTTCAGCCGATATAAAAATGGTCCTTTCTCTCATTGAGCTGATGACATTGGAAATAGGGTCTTGTAACTGGTGATAATTGTCTGATTTCCAACTCAAAACCATTGCCAAAATATTCATTTAGGGGAGCATAATCATTCTTTCTTTGGATGGTAGGTTAACATATATATTTAACTCCATCCTTGCGAGCCAGTGTATCGATCGATATGTTAGGATCGCTACACTGGCTTGGTTAGTTACCCATATGAGATCTTGATATAAATAAATCAAGGGGTTTCCTCTAAATCAACCCAATCAATGAACGCGCTAAGCTGGTTGATTAGGCCAATCCGCTGCGAGGTAAAAGATATAACAGGTTTGAATTTCATCGCGGGCCCAACTGCTTTGATGTTAAGCTGAAATTGACATCGGAAGTCAAAGCAAAAACCGCAGGCTTGGGATACCGACATGCTAAATCAAAACCAACATGGGGGATGAAATGTACGAGATTGTATAAAAGAGGCATCGACTCAAGAACTCATTCGAATCATCAAAAATGTCCAGATAAACTCTCTGCGAGTATTTAGGATTTACCTGGACATCTGAAGATGATTTACCCCATGTATGCCAGTTTATCACCAGTTTAAAATATGTCCTCATATTGAGAAATTTTATAATCTAGTTCTGTTAGAATCCATTGACCCAAGTCAGTCCATGGTCAGCTCATTAATTCGAGAAAGGGCCACTATGCTCACCCATAAATTGACAACCTGGTTTGTTTGACAGCTATGCATTGACCCAAGTCTGTCCATTGTCATCTCATTAATGTAGGAAAGGCCCATTATTATCACCCACAATTAAGGAGAACTAGTACCTATTCTTCTATCACTTCATGATCCTTGTTCCAATAAATTTTATCACCCCATAATTTTCAATAGGAAAACTTAACTTCAAATTCTGTGGTTGAACAATCAGATTACATGTATTTACTTGTGACAAAAAATTAAGTTGAAATGGATATTACGAGAAGATATAAGTTTTTTGATCACCTGTTTAATTTCCAAGCTATCAGGTTCTGGAAATTATGATTAAAGCAATCTGGTCACAATGGCCATGAGAGTGATTTCAGCTCTCCTGGATTCTACCCCAAAGAGACTAGTTGAATAAAATGATATGCCTAACATAATTTCAATTATGCCCATTATTCTATAATAAAAATCAATATGACACTGATTGGTGTTTAACAGGTACTTTTATTGATAGCACTAGTTCAAGTATCATCATCATCATATTCAGCTTCTGGCCCTAAATATATTATATACATACATCTACTATGAACAAAAAGCTGGTGAGTATCCGGACACCATGCTTATACGTCGAGGCAAATATACATATTTTTTAATTTTTGCATAACCCAGCAGATTTGTACATTAAAATGAATACATATTGTACACAATTTCAGTACAAGATAGGGGAAATAACAAAGTAATTGTAACTGAGTAACAATCATACATAGTTTTGTACCAGTTGAGTGACCTATACAGAAACAATGATTGGTTTGATGATGTTCGAGGGCTAGATAATGACATACTCCGACTCGCTATTCACAAAAAAGTATGTGCGTTGTTAAATAAACCAGTTGTTGTTTTTTTTGGGTGGGATATTGCCAGCTACATCAACCAATCAGCACCGGATTAAAGATCATGTGAATAATCAATATGGCATAATCATATCCATTGTGGTGAGAGCTGCTATAGACAATAGGCACAACTCCATTTTCCCTGAAGTAGCAAATGTATACGTACATGCATTGCTATTATGTCTCATCTAACACGTCTGCTTTTCTCAAATGCATATATTTAACAAAATGAGATATCTCAAGTAATTCTGTAAATTAAGAATGATTAAAAAAACAGTGATTTGCACTAAAGCACTAAGGGACTGCATATTTCCACTATAACAAATTGTCAGTTTTTCACCAAACTTGCACGTCTGATACCCTGGAGATTCAAGATGTCACCGTATTGTCGAAACATGAAACATTTTTCATTTTGGACATCCACTTTCATACCTTATCAGAAGGACTGTAATTCTGCATTTTGACACAGACTACATATCAAAACTAGCAAGATCATCAGGGTATGATTAAATGTTACAATACGGCATATTAATATTTCATATTATCAATGTGATATGAAGCTTTATTTTGAAATTGATACTTGGTAAATCGAAGAGTTTATATTCAGGAGTATGCATGAATTATTTTTTTTTCAACAATTTTTTCTACTTATAATCCAAGTGTACAGATGAAACTGCATATTTGTAAATAAATTTTCACAATAAAATTGATGATGAAATTCTTAGATAAGTTGGTGGAAGGATTCAAGACCAAAATTAAGTTTGATATTATTCACACGTATGTGAATTTTACATTTTCTTGTTTACATTTCAAGAAAAACTATCCCAGAATTGAAGTGGCATTATACAGACATTTTTTTAATGATAAAGAATCAATTCACTATTGCAATTTCCAAATATCTGAACAAAACATTTGTATAGTAAAGTATGGGTTTTCCGCAGCCTGGTCATTTAACTTAAAACTACATGCACCTTAAATTTGTAAATTAATATATTCAACACATAATATATTCAAGCATATCAATATCTGCAATGGATGGAACAAAGAATACTTTTTCTCTCTGAAATATTAAATGCTGTGTATTGCAATATTTATCAGAATGATATATGAAAATCAAAATTATGATAAAACTTGTCTAAACTGACATTTGAATGGACAGGGAAACAGCAAATTCTAACAATTCCTACTATAACCTCGATAAACAGCATAGTCTATATTCAGTACAATTTCATTTGTATTGTAAAATATGGGTTGACCCAAGCCTGATCAATTTACTTCAACTAAATGTAACTCAAATTTATATATATATGTACAATCAATATATTCAAGCAAATCAATAGCTGTAATGGATGATACAATGAAAACACTTCTCTGTGAAATATTATTTGCCAAATATTACAATATCTACGAGAATAGTGAGATATCATATGAAAAAAAAATAATTACCATAAAACTTGTCCAAATTAACTGACATATGTGTGAACTGACAAACAGTAAATTCCCCATTTACATGTATAACCGCCATAAACCAGAATTACAGTCTACAATACTGATCCAATTATTCTCATCTCAAGCTACCTCCTTATGTTGGCATTAGGCCACACCAATTTTGTTTCCTGGGTGGGTTTTCATTTTTTGGGACACGCGGTGGCATCGAATCCTTCAGCTTTTAACATTATAAACCATACCAGATGAGTGGAAAATAAGAAAATAAATTTGGTGTGTCAAAATGTCCAGTTGGATTCTTTATAATCGCCACAAAAAAAAAAAAAAAAAAAAAAAAAAAAATTGGTGTTGCCTTACATTTACAGATTTACATTTACATGTTTTACATGACAGGTTAATATTCAAATGAAATTCCCCATCAGAATGCCTCCTCGCTCAATTTTTGTGGTGAATATGGAAGTGGCAGCTTTTTAATTTTGCCATCAAACTGAATAGAAGAGGCTCCAAGTGAGTCAAGCTATCTAGAGCAAGATCATGAGCACACTGGAATTTTTTTTTTAAACTACACAGAACATTCGATATCAATATATATATATATTATATAGAATTCACACATCACTTTTTCAACTGATTGACACTGATATCATTTTTGAGGAAGGAGTGATCATTATAGATTTGTAAGCGCCAGGAAGTCACTTCTTTTTTAAATCACCGCAGTCTGGCATGTTGCATCGGGCACTTGCCGATAATGCCGAGAGGACCCATAACAGGATCATGTCAAACATGTATTACACTGTAATTCAACCACGTACATTTACATGTAACTCCATGTCATTCATCCATGTAAACAAATACAGTGACACCTGTGAATACTGACACTTGGGTAAACTGACCAACCTCTAAATACCGACACTATCCATGATCTCAATACTTCAATTTGAAGAATTTTAAACCTTGATAAACCAGAACCCTGTCAAAACTGACACTACAATCTGGCCTCAAGCATGGTTGGTTTACACAGATTTCACTGTATGTGCCCAACATGTTGGTAATATGGCTCAGAGCTCCAACTTGTTTCCAGTTTTGGGTTTATGCGCTCTAGGATAGGTCACTCATGCCCCACCATCATGACCATGGTTAAAGATACCGGTTAACACAATGGTCGTGGTCAAAGATACTGGTTAACACCATGGCCATGGTCAAAGATACTGGTTAACACCATCGCCATGGTCAAAGATACTGGTTATCATAGATCATCATAGGGGTCATGCATTGCCGTTAACCACAGCCTCTTTACTTCTGCCATCCTCTAGGATCAGTCCTGCAATGAGAAAAGACAGCTTTTCAGTAATATACATATACCATTAACTCACAAAAGAGTACAAACTGGTTTGATCAGGAAATAACAGTTGACTGAGGAAGAATGAATGAATTGACCGACTCATAAGGAGTGACCAGGTTAGGGAGATCTCACTCTCTAACGTTAAAAAAAAGGTCGTTTTTTGCTTACATAATGAATTAAAAAAATCTTCTTGAAGCACACACAGACATATATATCCCCATCAAATGGTAGTGAAATTTTTTTTCCTCTATCTAATTTGCATAATAATAGGCCAAATATCTGTCATGCTATTGAAACAACATTGGCTGGTTTTACAAATGGCAAATTAATTTCAGGACATGGCACAATAGATTAATGCGCCTGAAGTTTTGCAGCATTGGTTCAAGAAGAAGTTATTGAGCAATTTTAGAGAACTGGATCTCCCAACCTGATGACATCATGTCAGTGATAGGCTGGTACTGACTTTTAACAAGATTCCAGGTTTATCAAATGACTGCTTCCATAAAATTGTATCAATAATCTGCAGATTCTTTGCCACCATTGACAGTATTGAGTCTATATTCCAGTTCTATTCATTTTATACACTTGCCAAATGGCAGACATAATATGTTATGATGAATCAGTCTGTTCATCCGTTCATGTTCAGTCTATAATCGTTGGAGTTTTCTATCTACAGTTACAATATTTTGGGCGTGGATACACAAGGGGGGGGGGGGAGATAATGTGTTGCATAGCATAACTGAGGTCAAAGGTCAAGATCAATGGGGTCCAAAATTCTGGAAATCATTAAAAATGGCAATTTTTGTCTGACTTGATACATTAGGGTGAGAAAATGTCGCATACCAAAATTGAGGTCATGTTCAAAAGATCCAGATAAATGCATGTGACTCCAAAATGGAGAAATCATTAAAATTGCTCTTTTTTAATGGATACAATAGGGGGAAACAATGTGTTGCATAACAAAATTCAGTTCACTGTCGAAGTTCAAGTTCACTGAAACCCAAAATCCAGGATATCATTTAAAATTGCTTCTTATTCATCATGAGAGGATACATCATGGGAAGATGACGTGTTCGGTACAAAAGCAGTGGTCAGTCATTCAGCTGGAAGATCAGGATCAGTGTGGACTCCAATTCAGGGCTTAATTTAGAATGTGAACTACTTTCATGTATACCAATTAAGAAACCTGTTCATTTAGAGATGTGATCTCTCCAGTTCTAGACTGTGTCCTTGACATCGAGAGGGAAGAAACACCGTATTGATTTTGATGTCAAAAGCTCAAGGGTCACTGAATTCCCAACCCAGGCAATGCTGTATTTTGGGAAAACTAGTTGTTACACTTCAAGATTGAAATCTGTATCTTGTGCGGGCATATAGTGAAGGCAAATTTGACACTTGTTTATATGTAAATCCAGAACACTATTTATGTAACATACTGTTGTTACAGAAGTCATTGTAGATATCTAGATTAGTATCAGCTGATGATAATATAACAGGCTTACTTTATTTCCTCTTTAGTAATTACTCTCCCAGTCTTTAACACCTCAGCCACTTGGGAAATAATAGGGTCAAAGTTCAAACTTGCTGCTGCTACCACCTTCTCTCCTCTGTTAAAACACACACAAAAAAAGGTCACCAAATGTTTACTCTGAAACCCGAGATACAAACAAAAAGATTCAGCATGAAGAGAACTAATCCCTCTAATATTTCAATCACAGGAAGTGAAACTTTGTACTATAAAGTCAGGGGGTGATCAAATGTATTAGAACAATAAGTTGCCAAAATCGTTCAAAATCAGTCAGATAATCCATTATTTCTTTGTTACTTCAATGATTTAGCGGGTGATCATATTTAACAGAATAGTTGATTGAATTTTGTTCCCAAATAAGGGGTGATTAAATTTGGATAGGGGGATTGTATTATTAGAGGGATTACGTACCGTTATGTGTTATGTACACAAAGATATCTGATTACTGTCACAAATCCCCCCCCCTCCCCCAATGTTGTGTAGGTAAAATTTGAATGCCCTCAATAAATGTAAAATATGATTGCTCCTTGAAATGTTAGTCTAAATAAATATGACTCTATTTTTCACTTATTGAATCTTTCTAAACGTTCTGCTGGTATATTTTTGGGCAAACAATATTTCCAAGTAGCAAAATGACATAATATGTTCAGATCACAAGGCAGATCGAAATAGTGATATTGTGCTATATGGTCTGTTCACGTTGCTGATGGTCCAGTTCACAAGAGAGAATATTCCTGACATCAAAGACATACTTGGTGTAGTAAGCCACAAATTTGAGCTCCTCCAGATCTCCATGGATTACAATGTCATCATAGCCTGGGCCATAACCTGGAGAAACAATGCAGCAAACAGTTCAATTAAACAGGCATATGGTTTTTCTTTGAAGGTCCTACCAACATGACCAATACACCCTGCACACTTTGCATGCATGAAAACATACAGAGAAGCTGTGTGATGAGCAAGTTGATATTTTTTTTTCCTACAAAAAATGCCATCAAATCAGCTTTTTTAACACAATAAAACAGAAGTGGTGCAAAAATGTATTGAAGCCATAACCTCTGACCTGGGATGTCAGCGTCTGATTACGACATCATGACCTCAACAAATGCATTATGTTTCCACTTTGTGACATTGTTGGCATTACAATGGAAATGTCATCTAGAACATTTGTATGGTTGATCGCTATGAACAAACATAATCAGACTCTAGACATCATGGATCAGCAGGTGACGTGCCTTCGCTGTTTTCAAAGAGGCATGGTAATGGAGGGTTTCAATTGTTTTGTTTTCAAACTTCAACCATTCCCCAAAACAGTAAACCACTATCAAATATAACCTCTTACAATGATTTAGCATCAAAGTATGGGGTGCGAGGAAATTTGGTAGAACTGGGCCATTTATTTCTATATAATCACATTTATTTTTCTTATCCCATAAGTAAGTACGATAAATCCTTTAATAATTCAATCACAGTAAGTGAAATTTGTCAACATCAAATCTGGGGGGTGATCAAATTTATTATAAAACATGGCATTGAGTAATTGATCCAAAATCATGCAGATAATCCATTATTTCTTCATCATTTTTAATGAGGGTGGTCAGATTTAAGGTAAGTCCTCTAATAATTCAAACACAGGAAATTCACTTTTCAACTCTGTTATTCAAACACAGAGAAAAAGTGACATTCCCATTCTTCATTCAAATTGAAGAAAAGTCATATAATGACAAAATCTGACACTTTGTAGCTGGTGCCATGAAGAATATTGCCAGATATATGCTATTTTTGCTGCACTTCTGGTGATCAAATTATTAGGGGAATTACTGTAGAACAGTTGATTGGATTTTGTCCACAGAATTGAATTTTAATAAGGTGATTAAATTATTAGAGGATTTACTGCACACATACTTATATGATACATGCATCAAGGCTTTGCATTACCACCGTTATACAATGTTAAGCATCGTGCCCAAATTAGGATGGGCCCCATTTAGCAAAAAAAGAAATTCTTTTTTTAAATATTTTTCTTGCATTGATAATCAATGTTAAATTATGTTCATGGAGATTTCTCATCAGTTAAGTGTGATATTTGATTCAAAGTCCACATATTTTGCCTGAATTCAAGGAATTTGAATATTTTCACTAATTTGGGAGCGTTTCCCTGCCTAAAATTTTTTTGCCACACCGAATAGAGGGTGTGCCCAAATTAGGGTAATCTAAAGTGTGAGTGGCTTACCTGTGTACCGGAGGCTCTTCCCATACTGAACAGTCCAGAAATAAGGAACACTCTTCAACTCCTGATTTTTACCCAGGATACTGTAGGCTGATATCCTCCCTGTTCAACAAAACACACAAATCTCAGAGATAATTTAGTGTCAAACTAATTAACGTTGGTCAAATTTCATGATTATTAGGGTAATACTGAATAGCTTGGGATTCAAATACTGGCCAATGTACAACATGTACAGTGCCTAAATGTTCCCTACTTAATATCCAGAACATCATTTGTTAAAGTGTTCAATGTCTTTACATATACCGGTCAGTAAACAATTTTAAAATTATTCATTGGGGCAATCGATTTCCCAAACTGGTGAATTATTGTTCATGTCTTTACCATGATGGTGTGCCATTTGCCAATGTCCAATGTTGACTCGGTCATCATCCACCGTAAACAGGGGGAACTCTACAATGTCACCAGCGGCAAACACATCTGCCACATTCGTCTTCATTTGCTGTTGAGTGAAATATATTATAGAGTAACATATACGGTATAATAGTCCGAGTAAACATTTGAAAAATGAAACATTTAAAAACAATGTTGGTATTTGTTATCAAATCAAACCTGCTATCAATGAATGCCATATTCCCTCCATTTTGGAGATCTCCTGCAAAGAAATTATCTCCCTTGATCGTCTCGTCGATCGTCCGCTAGGTGGCGTGTTCTCCGCGCATGTCCTTCCTCTTTTTCCCATACTGTGCAAGACGTGTTTGAGTCAAGGCCGAGCAAAGTGGGGAGGATGGGTTGGGCAAATCAAGATTGATAGCAGGTTTGATTTGATAACAAATACCAACATTGTTTTTAAATGTTTCATATTTGTTGCTCAAATCTTCACCTGCTATCAATGAATGCCAGACTCCCAACAGAGGAGGTTGGGTAGCCGGTCTTGTGTCTTGTCTTTGGGTTGAGCGGAGCACGCCTTGTTCTGATTTTCTAAATCTGATATGCCTAGTAATATCCTGATAATTCCTGTGTCGTATAGAGGCGTAGGGAGTTCAAGGAATTACAAGTAATACGGCGAGAGGTGGACATAGTTCCGACCATTTGCTCATATACTTAGCCAGATAACCAGATGCCATCGTGATGCCTTGAAGTCCCTTCGTCTTTGACATGGTCTGCTTCTATACTTACCGAATTGTCGGGATCTTGCTTGCTTGAGCGGCGCCCCCCCCTTCTTTTTCTTGATAAAACTAGTGGACTATACGCTGGGCTGCAGCTAACGGGCCCAACGTAGTCACCCTGTCTGTTTGTACAGACATGTCCCTAAGACAGAAGTCAGCGAAGGTTGAATTGACAGTCCAGGCACAGGCGTGGATGATATCGTCCAGTGACAAGTTTTTCCAAAGCGGCCAGGACGTCGCAATAGCTCTAATCTCGTGAGATGATGCCTTTGACAAAAGGGGAGGATCATCGATGGCAAGTTGATAGGTCCAGTGTATCGTCTTCCTCAGCCAGGCTGCAATTGTGTTCTTAGTAATGTCTGCAGATGCTCCTGGCTGTAGAGATAGAAACAGGAGACATCTGGAGCCTCTAGTAGGGTCTGTCCTCTGTAAATAGTATCGTAGGGCTCTAACTGGACATAAGAGTCTGTCATCTTCCAGCGGACCCATGAAGTCTGTAAGTGCTGGGATCTGATATAGTCTCTGGGCACATGGTCCCTGACGTGTGGATTCATTCTTGGCGATGAATTCCGGAATCGGGCGAAAAGATATGGTTTTCCAACCTGCGGTCCATGTCCGGGAACTGCGTTCCAATGCGTGAAGCTCCGATACTCTAGTGGCTAGAGCGAACGCTGTTAGGAAGACTGTCTTGTAGGACAGGGCCTTGATTGTAGCCGATTGTAACGGTTCAAATGGCGGGCGTAGAAAAGCACTCAGCACCACTCCTAGGTCCCATTTTGGTAGTAGTTGTCGTGTCCGGCGAGACTGTCAGGCGAAAGACTGGAGAAGAGCCGAGATGTTAGAATCATGTCCGATGTCGATCCCTGAAGTCAATTTTAGGACTCTGGATAACGCTGAACGGTATCCGTCTATGGTGCTTGGCTTGAATTCCTTATCTCGATGCAGATGTAACAGGAAGTCAGCTATCATTGGAACAGAGGCAGTGTTGGGATCGATGTCTCTGGTCCCACACCAGGTACAGAAGTAAGACCATTTGGCCTGGTACAGTTGAGAGGTGGATGATCTGTTTGCCGTCGCCATTGCCTCTGTAACTGGTCTTGAAAATCCTTGGTCTGCAAGGGACTCCCTGATAGTCTGCAGACGTGAAGGTTGAGCCATTGTGGATCGTGGTGCAGTATGCCGTGTCGCTGGTCTAGTAGCCGGTGCCACGGGGGCAGTTGACGCGGGAAGTCGGTCAGAAGTCGGACTAATGACGGGAACCACGGGCGATGCGGCCACCATGGTACTATGAGCAGGATAAGGCCGTTGTGCTCTGTTATCTTGGTCAAGACTGCCTGTATAAGCGCTATCGGTGGAAATGCGTAGGTGATCAGGTTGTCCCAGCTGATAGACATCGCGTCGACTGCCCAGGCTTGCGGGTCGAGTATCGGACTGACGAAGATCGGTAGCTGAGCGTTGTCCCTTGTCGCAAATAAGTCTACTAGGGGCTGTTCCCAGATTGATGCCACTTGATGGAAAGCCTCTGTATGGAGATGCCACTCCGTCTGTAAGACTTTGTCCGGTCGTATAAGACTGTCTGCAACGACGTTCAAATGTCCGGGTACATGCCGTGTCCGGATCTGGCATTGATGAATCTGTGCCCAGGTGAAGAGAGTCCACGTCTCCTGGAACAACAGCCGGGACTTCGTCCCCGCCAACTTGTTGATGTAGCTCACTACTGTCGTGTTGTCTGTGGCGACCAGGAGTGACTTGCCGAACAGCTGAGAACTCCAGTGGGCGACTGCCATGTTCACTGCTGCCATTTCCAGTACATTGATGTGCTGTGTCTTCTGTTGTGGAGACCACCTGCCGGATATCTTAAGTCTCCCAGGTGAGCTCCCCAGCCTGTGAGTGATGCGTCGGAAAAAAGGTTCATGTCCGGCGGTGTCCGACGGAGTGGAATCCCGAACATCACATTCCCCTTGGACTGCCACCATTCCAGGAACTGATGCAGATGCTGAGGAACCGGGACCTGGGGGTTGATGGCCGAGGCTCGCAGGTACGGCTGCAGATGAAACTGTAGTGGTCGTGACTGAAGTCGTCCGTACTGTGTCAGGTCTTGAGTGGATGTCAATAATCCCATCAGGCTTTGCCAAAGACGTAAGGGCTGTGACTGGGATGATAAAAATCTTTGGATAATGAGCTGAATTTTTGTCCAACGATCTTCTGGGGGCAGGACTATCTGTTTCTGTGTGTCGAATACTGCCCCGATGTATTGTCGTCTCTGAGCGGGCTCGAGTTCCGACTTCATTGGATGTGGTATGAATCCGAGAGACTTGAGGACTTGAATGATGAATTGTATCTGGGACTTGAGTACTGACTTCTTTGACCCCCAAACAAGGATGTCGTCGATATATGCCTCTATGTTGATGCCTCTCAGATGAAAAAACGCCATGATTGGTGATGTGATTCTTGTGAAGCACCAAGGAGCGATCGAGATGCCGAACGGTAGAACCTGCCACTCGAATCGTCTCCCGGCGATGATGAATCGGAGATACCGACGATGATGCTGATGTATGGGAACATGAAGATAGGCGTCCTGGAGGTCGATGGAAGCTAGCCAGTCCTCCGGTTGTAGGCGGGACCGTAACGATGGGACTGATGTCATCTTGAAGTGTGGAGGTGGCGCTAGAGTGTCGTTGAGTCGCCGCAGGTCTATGATCATGCGGAGTTGGTCTGTGCCTTTCTTGGGAACGAGGAAGACAGGACTGTAAAACCCCGCACTTTCTTCTTCCACGGGTAACTCTCGGACGGTGCCCTTGTCCAATAAAACTTGTACTGATTCCATTAAGGTCTGCACATGTCCCGGACGAACTGGAAGGAGTGATGGCTTGGGTCTGGTGATGAGCTTGGGATACTCGAGAAAGGTGAGGAAAACTCCATCTCTGAGTGATCTGGTGACCCACTTGTCGTCTGTAATGAGCTTCCAGTTCCGCCAGAAGATCTGTAGACGTCCGCCTACAACCGGATGAATGAAGACTTGAAACTTGGGAAGGATGAAAGGATGATTGGTTAGAAGATGAGGCTGGGGACCGTCAATCCCGACGGTCGGGCTTTCCTTTGCCCCGGTCGGACGACTTTCCTCCTCTGCCACGAAACTGTCCTTTTCCGTAGGGTCGAAAAGTAGACTGGTTGTCTTGTCTGGGTAAGTTGCCCGAGTCCTGGCGGGAAGACTGTCCGGTGCGACCTCCTCTGCTTGACTTACCTTTGCCCTTGCCTTTGCCTTTTCCGGATGAGCGTTGAGCCAAGGCCCCGATGATCCGGGAAGTCTTTTCATCAATGACAGTAGGCATGACCGTAGAAATGGCTTTGTTGAAGAGGTACTTGGACGACAGGGGTTGTTGTGCCAGCTCTTTCTTGACGGACTCCAACACTTCGGACTTGGGGTGTTTAAGGTACACCGTACCGTCGGGCTTGTACCATAGTGGCATAAGTAAAGGCCCCTGTCTCCATTACATGGGCGTTGGACTTGTTGATAGAGTCGATGAAGGCGCTAAGGAATTCCATCTTGGATGGGGAAAAAGTCAGGGAACCATCCTTGTGCTTTACATCTGGATCTTGAATCACCTTAGACATCGCCGTGAGGAACCAGTCGGAGTATGACGTAATCCTGTGTTGCGTCAGCATCATGTCCTCCACCGAACAGGCTTGTTTCTGTTGAAGTACAACTGCTGGTGTCTTGGTAAGATTCAAGTCTGTCCAGATCCGGGTCGGACTTCGGAGGCTTGAAAGGTAGGTTGTCTCCATGAAGAAAGTCTTGAAAGGACCGGGTTTCTGGAGAGATGGCAAGGTTCTCATCTGTCGATCCATTATGTCGTTTAATCTGATTGACTCCGGTGATGGTGCACACGTCATGGCAACGTCTTCGTCAGAAGGTTTGTTTAGTCCATAAAGAGATGCCGCTGTAAGTCTTCTCTGTTTCCGGGGGGGATCATCAGACTGCTTCTCCTCGCCCTCAACAGGTCTGGGCATTTCCGGAACTAACGTATACACTGCCGCCATCCTAGCCTTGAACGGTAGTATCTCTTTGTCCTTCTCCTCTGATTCCGCCTCGTGGCCGGAAGGTGGGTCCGTATGAGACGAAGATGCTGTGGAAGCAGAGCATCGTCGATGATCCTCATCCTCCGAGCTCGAATCTGTGTCGCCGGAAGAATGGGCTCGTCTCACATGACAGACGTCTGGCGAAGAAACGACTGCAACCGTAGGACGCTGTGTTGCTGGAAGGTGACTATGCTCCTTGACCAAACTTGACTTTGAGGGTACTTTAGAGGTTGAAGACTGATCTTTGGGTCCGTATCCGGATCCGGAGGGCTGTTCATCTCTGGGTACCTGAGGTCTTGACTGTACCCGAGAGTCCTGGTGGTCCGGCTTACGGAGTTCCCGATCCTCTCTGGTCCTAGAAGAAGAACGACGGCGATGGTCGGTTGATCTTCGCTCCTCGTAATCCGTGCGACGTACGTGTTGATAGGGATCCGGGGAACGGCTTCTGTAACGTCGAGTGTAGTGTCGTTCGGGAGTGTGGTCTCTGCCGTGGTAATCCTGGTAATCTGCACTAGGTGTAGGACTTCGACGTCGAAGGCGGTCTCTTCCTCGGTGTCGGCGTTCAAGGTTGGAATCCCGATACTGCTCCGGTGTACGGCCCTATCTACGGGATCTCCTTGCCGTTGTGTCGGGTTCCGGTTCTGTTGCACGGGTCCGAGCTGTCTCAGAAGCCGACCCACGGCGTTCTGGATGAGTCCGTTCTTCATAGGTCCGTGACTTCTCAGATGTGGACTGCATAAGTCCGTTCGTTGTAAGTCCGTGACTTCTCAGATGTAGACACCCGGCGCTCTGGATAAGTCCGTTCCTCCGGGGTACGGCTCCGGACTCCAGTCCTGTCCCTGGAAGAAAACTCTTGCTCCGATGGTCGGGTCCGAGGTGCTCTGGCGTCGGAGTCCTGGTGCTCTGTATGAGGTTGTGATCTCTCGGGATCCCGGTGCTCCGTGTAGGTCTGTGGCTTATCGGGATCTCGATGCTTGTCTTGATAGTCCCGCTCTGTACTCCGGGCTGTCGACTTGTCCACCGTCCCAACATGTGGCTGCGGGGTACGGCTCTTCGCCGGGTCCCGGCTAGTAGACTTGAGTTGCGGAGACTTGTATGACGAGCTTGAACTGGACTGTGGAGCCGTGCCTTGGGTCCGTCCGTCTCCACAGGTCTGTACTATATCTTGAATGACTTGCGAAGATTGCACCGGCTGCTGGACTGTGCCGCTAGGCTGGATATACGGGCTTGCAGTCGGTGGAAGAAAGTCCTCATTCACAGCCAAGTCGTTGAAGAGGGCCTGAGTAGCTTCTATTTTCTCAGCTGGACTCTTCTTTTGGTCAGTGGCCGCTCTCATAGGAGCCATAGGTCGGGCCATAGCATAGCTATGCCAGGTCACGTCGTCCCAGTCTGCACATTCGCGGCATGTCACCTGTGTGTAACACACCTGTGCCGGGAGAAAAAAATAACCCTAGGGTGCGTCTATAACAACCAAAAGTTACTGTTTACAGGAGCTCTTTCAAAACACGTCTTGTTGCCAAGACTGCAAAGGAAAAAGAGGAAGGACATGCGCGGAGAACACGCCACCTAGCGGACGATCGACGAGACGATCAAGGGAGATAATTTCTTTGCAGGAGATCTCCAAAATGGAGGGAATATGGCATTCATTGATAGCAGGTGAAGATTTGAGCAACAAATTTCAGCTTTCCAGCAAGCTCTGCATCGCTCCTATATTCGAGCTTTCCATCTCACAAAATTGAAAGTAGAAAGATGGGAAGTTCTACATCACTCCCGTATTTGAGCTTTCCATCCTACAAAACTGAAAGCAGAAAGATGGAAAGCTCTACATTGCTTCCATATTCAAACTTTCCATCTCGCAAAATTTAAAGTAGAAAAGCGACTGCTCGACACTACTCTTGTATTCCATCTTTCCAAAATGAATTTATGACATAGAGGAATAACGGAGACATACTTTGTTAAAATAAGTCCTCTTTTTTCCAATAGCAGCATTTGGATTAGCTCAAGTGTGTGATTTTCGATAGGGGGATAAGGTGATGTAGAGCTTTCCATCTTTATACTTTCAATTTTGCAAGATGGAAAGCTGAATTGTCAAATGTTTCATGGACCTAGAATATAGCAGTCAATTTTCTCAAATCACTATAGACCTACATGTATTTCCCCTTGTTCTCAATGTTTATCCAGTGGTGAGAAATTCTCTTACTACTCTCTGTTCAACTTGGCATAAATGCGATTATACGCGGCCACAAGAGCTATCGTAGATGAAACTGTTGTCCAAATATGTGTTAGGAGCATATTTTACCGATCTTCATATATTTGTGATTCTGACCTTTGAAAATTGGTCAAAGTCTCTCAAGAGAATCTGGAGACATTCATTAAAGGCAGAATTGTGCCAAACACCGAGACTTGATCAATTTGTTCCTTAGATATAACCTTCATGGGCAAATATGATCTCTGTGAGCTTTGAAAAAAGGTCAAAGTCATTCTGTAGTGACCTTCACCTTGAGCTACTCATAAGGTGGTATCTTAAGTGCCAAATATCAATAATAATGCAGCATTGTGCCTTGAATTGAGATATCACATTCACATTCAGATGGAAGAACAAGTTTCCCACTTATGCTCCCCAATCCCCATTTCTAAATCCCATTTTGTAGTTCACCCCATAAACTACACCTCCATCCTACACACATCCTACCCTACTAAGTTCAGTAAGGGAGTGAGTGAGTCAAGTTTACTGTCGCTTTCAACAATATTTCAGTCATATCCCGATGAACCAAAAAGGCACTAATCAGCCAAGTTGCATTCCTGTTGCTTCAAAGAAGCAAATCTTTGAAGCAATATAGAACCAATCATCCTGCCATCCAGCCTATATAACACTGAGGACAGCCCACAAGACACAGACAGGATGCTTATATTGGTGCAATAAAGACAAGTGCAGTTACAGTGCTAGACACCACATTATCAAGTTCTTGTTCCTTCTCACTTAG
>JAVTVY010013591.1:0-58181 GCA_036873755.1 Hanleya hanleyi
ACACCATGGATCACCTGAGTTGTCCGACTTGTAACATGCTGGTCATCATTCAGGGTTCGTGTTCTCAAAATCCAACTAGATACCATTGCGGTTCAGTGACATCCATGCGCCAAGGGAAGCAAGTAACGATCGCCAGCCATGGGGAGAACAGAATAAATGTTTCCTGATTTTCTACCTATACCAGTACTTCGTCAGGTTAGCCTAGTAATAACCTAAACCTAAACCCAAAATAACCTAAAACGATCACTTTCCAAATGACAAAAAAGATCTTCATATGTATTCAGCTATGGGAGCTGTGTCATTACGGTCATCAGAGAGGTATTGTATATTCGCTTTCAAGACTATCGGTCTTCTACCTCCTGTTTTTGTGGGAGGCCCGTTGGCCGAGTGAGTTAGATGGCCCACATATAGTGCTGGCGGTTGGGTGCCTCTGGTGGTAGCTGGTTCGAATCCCGCATGGGACGCGACTAATTTACAGCACCAGAATCTGTGCGATACAAAGAATGTGTACTCCCAAAATAACAGAAATACTGTTATAGCTCAATACAATTATTAAGCAAAGAAACTTAGCCTTTTGTTATATCAAAAATTAAAATATACTATGACTGGAAAGAGATAGTTGCAGTTTCCAGCACCATGTCCAGCTTGAAGTATACATGTACCCAATTAGATATAGCATATACCTATCTGCCTTGTATGTCTTCCGACCGTTCCTACGTCCTAATCACATTGCGAACAAGCGGAAATAGTAATTACCGGAAGGCCTGCTGGTACCGTACATATTTGTCGTTTATTGAACAGAATTACTCTTCCATGGATTTATCAGCAAAATACAAGCGTCTAGGCCGTCATTCATAATCCAGCCATAGTCCATTAAAGAATATCCGCGTCCATAATCCAAAGACCTATTTCATATCCATACAACAGTATTAACACCAAATTCAAAAAGATAATCATAGTATACATAAACATAGGCTAGTTTCCTGCAAGAGAGAAGCGGTCAACAGTTTTCAATGATGCCGACAAGACATCATGATGTTCCAAATATATAAAATCCGTATCGCTGATCAGTATTCTTAATCCATAATAATCGTTGTAGAGTCGTTATCTAGAGAATGATGTATCTATCTCAGTCACGCTTTGATTGTGTCTGTTCATATTAGCACCATGAGGATCTTGAAGTACATGTGTTCATACGGCCCCTAGCCCTAGGTAAAGCGGAATTAGACACAAGTTACGAAACGTAACGCCATAGATCTTGCACGCTACGTTCGTATTTTGCTATCAGCATGCGATATGTATCGCCAGACTTGAGAAACTTAGGGCTATTCCACCAAGCGCCTCCACTCAAATCGTCACATTTAACACAGAAACTAGCAAATGCTACTAGGCGAGATATGTATACGCCATATGCAGGTCCCACTGGAATATTACTGTCCAGAAAGGAATAGTTTACGATGCCGAAATTGTAATCATCTCTTTTGTCATAAAGTCGATGAGAGAGAATGCCCGCTTCATTTTTGTAGAGACATAGATCTAAATATGATGTGCCTGTAGGTCTATCTGTAGTTTCCTTCAAATCCAGTGAAGGTGGATATATATCCTTCACTGCGTCATTTACATAGCGATTATCCACAGCGAGAAGATCGTCTATATAGCGTTTGGTGAATGAGAAGGAACGGGCTTTGAATGGATCGGTTTTTGAAAGCGCCTGCATATAGTCATATTCATAGAGAATAGATACAGGTCAGCCAACAGGGGTGGACAATTAGTACCCATTGGAATACCTATATGCTGGGTCGATACTTGGTGTAAGAACGCATTGTTGAGGCTTTTGTTGAGGCTTTTGTGCAGCTGAAAAGGGTCACGTCTAGACGCATTGTTGAGCTCAGACAGGCTATTGTAGGCTTTGTCTTGTGCGTTCTTACACCAAGTATAAACCATATGCTGCTGATAAATTGTGTTGCCAAATTTCACATAGATATTTTTAATGAGAAACTCAAGCAACTCTATAAACAAAGAAACATCTCATGAATGATATCTCTTGCATGTAGTAGAGCTAAAGAATGCTTTATAGCTTCCGACATTAATATATCTACGATCGGTTTTCTTGAACACGGATATTATTAATGATCTTACACGGTCAGTGAGGTTCTGATGAGGGATTGTAGTATAGAGAGTCGAGAAATCCCATGTGGATACTTGTCTGTACGGTATGTGACCTTTACCATCAAGTTCTTCCGTAAGACATTTTTGAGTTTTTCAAAAGCAACGATGCGGAGATATATGGACAAAAGTTTGGACAGATTTCAAATGATATTGAGGATATTTGGAGCTCCACCTCACAAATCAATCGTACCAGCTGCACCACTGCTGGTCTGCTGTATTCAATCGGCTACCTAACATCCGAACCCAGCTGACCGGCAAATGACTGTCAATTCCTGATATTTGACCAGTTTCGCGTAAAATCCGGTTTGCCTGGAAGTGTACCAGACATTCTCGATAACAAGCACACTGGTATTATTTTCTTCAACTAATTCGCATTAGCGAACCTGCTAGAATATGAATAGCAACTGTGAACGCTTCAGGGATGTGGAGATCTCTAGCGCCAACTATGCTTCCTAACTTGGGTCCCATTCTGTTGGGCCGCACTCAAGATCTACATGGTGTCGCAGTGTGACCGAGATGAATTCTAGGTTGGGAGAAACAACCTGGGAATTCATTTCCATCGAAAACTATTATCGAGTGTATGTATATAAACTTATATGTAATACCCTGTTCCTACTGAGCCGAATCAACATACAGGTTGGCGCTTTATAATGTCGGTCATTCATCAAACGCTATATAGACGATGTTATCGCACTGAATAATCGCAGTGAAGGATATATATCCACCTTCCCTGAATTTGAAGAAAACTACAGATAACCATAACAGCACATCATATTTAGACCTATATCTGTATAAAAATTACGCTAGCCTTTTCTGTCTTCAACATTACGACACGAGAAATGACTTCGAAAACTATCCCTTTCTGAACAGTAATATTCCAGTGAAACCTGCCTATAACGTATACATATCTCGCCTAGTAGCATTCGCTAGATCCTATGTGAAATGAGACGATTATAAGCAACGTCACAAATCATCATTGCCGAAAATTTGGCAATGCATATCGCATGCTGATAGCAAAATACAGGCGTAGCGTGCAAGATCTGTTTCGTAACTTATGTCCTTTTCCGCTGAACCCCGGGCTAGGAGCCATATGAACCCATGTACTTCAAGATCCTCACGGCGTTCATATAACAGTCATAATCCAAGCGTAACTGAGATGCATCATTCTCTAGATAACGACTTTACAACGAAAATCATATGGATTAAGAATTACAGTCGTCTGGTCCGTCATTCATAATTTAGCCGTCGTCCATTAAAGAATATCCGCGTCCATAATCCAAAGACCCATTCCATATTCCATATAACAGTATTAGCAGCAAATTCAAAAGACAATCATAGTATACCGATCAGCGAAACGGATTTGATATTTTTGGAACATCAAGGTACCGGTGTCTTGCCTGCACCTTTGAAAACTCTCTCTTGCAGGAAGCTAGCCTCTATTTATGTATACTACGATTGTTTTTTCGAACTTGGTGCTAATGTTGTTATAACAAAAAGGCCTTTAAGGATTATGGGCGCGGAAATTGTTTAATGGACAACGGCTAAATATTGAGTGGCGAACTAGGCGCATGTATTGAAACTCTGATTTTTGTGAGAGGGGATATGGCCGTGTCGGTTAGAACGCCAGTCCTGTGTGGCGAGACGTTTTGTGTCGTAGACTATGTGCGTTCGAGTTCAATCAGAACTACACTTTGATTGATCATTTTCTGTATGTGTAAGTATGTGTATGTGTTTTCTGTATGATTCTGCTGGAGAGCATTGACCTCAAGGCCAGGACTGTTAGCAGTAAAACAGATCAACATCGTCTATTTCTCTCAGAAGAGTTCCCTAGGGGTGACGCGTGAATTGGGTAGATCGTTAACCGACAATATTTGTGAAGTACATCAATTTTAATGGGTGACTGAGCTGGAGTGGTATTTCATTCAGAATGTCAACCGCTTGAAGATACACTTATCGTAAAACGTTTTCTTAACAAGCATGAAATCTGGTAGTGAGAGGAGTTATCAACCAGTTTCGGTTTCCTGTTGACATTCATTCATCACCATAAAAAAATGTAGTCCCCAACGGAATAGATGGCATGCCAAGTATATTCCCTCTTTAATGATATACTTGTTCTCAGTGAGTTCTTGTGAAACTGGGGAATACCATTTATTGGCACTTGTAATTTAATAAATGCATATTTTTCCCCCGGTTTAATAAAAGATTTCGGATATGACCTCCAGCAGCTGTGTTAGAAATTTTTGTGATATCAACAGTTATGCGCGGATCCATCCCAGCAGCAATTCACACATGAGTACTCGATTCCCGACAGCAGACCATCCGAAAAAAGCTGTGTGATTCGCACACATATTTGTGTTGATGTCAGGTTAAAATGTGCCAAAACCACATCTGTGAGGCATGCGGTTGACTGAGAATAAAATGAACATGTAGACTAAGTACAAACAAGCACGATTCGAACCAGATCGCTTGTTTCAAAGTAAATAGCTTATTCTCAAATTCATGAATTCTCCACTCACCCATACAGTTATAGAAGTCATATCATTATATTTAGAGTATAACTGATATTAAACCTAGGGAAAAAACGATAAATCAACCCGGGTCATCCGATACGAGAGATTTATCGACATACTCCTAGGGTTTACTGGGTGATAGGGAATCCGTCTGGATCGATTAAATGTGATCCATAAGATAATAATAAGATGGCATGACGCTGCTTGGATGACTCGATTCGCGCATGCTCAAAAGAGCCCAAGTATGCGCCAATGTTCAAGATGGAGTCAGTTATGTCGGGATTAAGCTGTATTAAGCTATCCAATCAGCGCATCTGTCTGTCACTGTTTATTGGCGACATGTAAACAGAATTTAGTCAGCTGTCCCTTACTGGGCGGTAATGTTCCCCGAGAGTCCTGCACAATTATGAGTCGTATACATATCTCGACCATTAGCATTTGCTAGATAATGCTATTTCACTCAACAGAACATTTTTGCAGAGCCTGGTTCAGCATGGTTACACAGTCAAGCGCCGCGCCACCAGCCTTCTCGTATTTGGGGATACATATTCCATTCTGAAGGCAAGATACGACCTTAGCGAACAGAATCTCTGGCCTAAATGTCTGTATCAAATTCCGCATATAACTCGGGGCTTGAAGTATTAAATGTGGTTGAGATTGCATCTCTTCCCACTTCCCTTATATGTGTTGTAATTTTTACCTGTATATGGCGAGATTCTGCTGGTGGACGTTTCGTCCCCGAGGCCCGCCCCCTGTACAGACCTTTTGGTCTTTGATATATGTTGGCATTTGTGGGAAGTTGATGCTGGGTCGACATCGGGCCTTACAGACTAGTCTTTTGTGTTAAATGCCGTCATTTACATCTGACGACGATACAACTCACCAATCTCCAATGTACGAGTTGTCACAGCGAAACAGCTCACCAATTACCAGTATACGAGTTGTCAGAGCATTTCCATCATAGCTCTCTAGATTTGTATCTAATACCGCTTATGCCGGTGCTAGGGGCCGTGTGGTCATATCATCCATGTTGCCACATGAACAGGTACAATAAAAGCGCACCTAAGATACAACACATATCACGAATCGTTATATTCTTGGTATGTGCTTTAGAATACCTTTACCACAAGACTATTCTGTGAAGTTATATGACGCAGTCAGTATGTCGGCACCTCTTCCCACTTCCCTTATATGTGTTGTAATTTACTCACATGGCAGTGAGACAAACGTTACAGGACCTACGAAGTAGGGTAGGCATTAGGACTCCGACGCGCACTGAACTCTTGGAAATCCCCCCACCCCAAGTTGAAAATCCTGCCTATAGTAAGATGGGCACATCCCAAGTCAGAATCACCAGTGATTTTCATCAAAAATCACCAGAAATTTTCGTCAAAAGCAGGTCAGCTCAGATCTTGCTGGTAACAGTTCCTTAATGCACGTTCATTCCAAAAATCAAGGTTCTCATGTCAACGGTTCTCCTTATTTTGCCGACGAAAGTATTCAGATGGACTCACTCACTCATGGACTACCGGACAATTTGCAAATGAATACAGACACAATAAAAACGAGTCTGAGATACATACATTTCATAGGAAATAACTCCGAAATTCATTTAAATACACCAGAATTGTCAGTTATACGGATGTGACGACAAAAAATCTACAACTCTCGTCTCGCTGACATCATTGAAGAGGCAGGATCGCTCCTCTTTTGCAAGAAACTAGCTGGATGTTGAGATATATATTTGACGTCTGAGAAGAAAGATGTCTTCATATATTCAGGCTGAACCTCTCCGACAGATCTCTCATGAATATCCAACCGACGACTGCATTATTCCCAGACATTTTCATGATCTCATGATTTACTACCAGCGGACAATTTCATTTTATTGTGGAAGTTATTGGTTTTTCTCACTGCCAAATACTTGGGAACCTGTCCATCTATTGTGTGCAGCACTGCTGTAAATAGGTTATTATGCAATTGATTTTCCGTTATAGCACAGGCATCTATTTTGGATCACCGCCAGCATGGCAAGGATAAAGATTTATCCAGAACAAAACAACACTGCTTAGACCGCACTGACCTCTGCTGCACGACCTAAATTTCCATAGCTATAGTAAGGATTGAAACTATTTGTCCTCTCAAAAGCGATACTTGTAGTTCCATCTAAAGTATTGTGATACAAGTTACACAGATTCAGCTAAAAGTGTGATTCTTACTTTTAGTGAACTGATATTTATACGCAGTACAAATATACTTATTATACCTTATGTAAATTCGTGAAGTTTTCATTGGTTGATAGCCTGTCACGTGTCATTCTACAAATCGTGGTGTTCAGTGATGATGCAGTCATATCTTGCCTTACCGTTGAATAAATGTCATGTACCACGGCAGAGCGTTGAACATGACAAATTATTCCACGGCGGCATCTGCCGGACCAAGAGTTGCCTCCCGTAGTGCGCGCCAGCATACTCCCCGAAACGAAGATTTATGTCACAGGGAATTTGTATCAACTCGATTGCATATACATATCCATCTCACACCACATCTATGTGGTAGGCTATGTATATGCAATCGAACTGATACAAATTCCCTGTGATTGATGTGTATATACGTAGGCCTGATGTGTATACGTCGGCCTGTTGGTGACAGATATTAGTGAATGTGATTTGGTAATTGATTGAGATAAATTTGGCATCTTTTAAAAAGGTATGTAAGATCGCCGAGAACGTTACTCTTCCAAATTATGCGATTGAATCGACAAACAAGCCGAGGTCGAACAGTCGATCTTGACACGGCGTTTTGAAATCAACAACGGTCGCGCAGTGTTGAATACGATATGCTTGTTTCCCCGTACCATCCTCATTCACATGATTATAAATTCTCCATTTTATTCAAATATGACGTTCAGTATAATAAAACAAGTATTGCATTTTTTAGCGTGGGACATGGCGATTTGTCAGCTGCGCGCTCGTTGTACATCATCTTTTCTCGAGCTGACAAATCGTCATGTCCCACGCTACAACATGCAATATTTGTATAATGCACGATCAACAGTCGATTAGGCTAACAGTGTTGCCAAACAAGCTCTGATCATGCTATATTTTCGTTTGGACTATTATGGGTGTAACTCAATATATCAATTCGGCACAAGCGTCCACGTCATCAAGGAAGAAGCTGGTTGTCACACGTATAAACATACACAACTATGAAACACCTGTAATCCCACTGTCTACATTACATTTTGAAATACGGTACTTTTTTTTTCAAATTTAGGCCATCACATGCGTCTTGTGCCACGAGTCCACAGGAGAACGTGAATACAACGCATGCGAATATAATTCACGTGTCATTACCTTTCACCTCCTCCAGCTGACACCGTTGAGGAAATCGATCCTATATATCGAAATCATAAAAACCCATGTAAAGGGTGATATTAGTTACCGGGACGGCATTCCACTCAGCCAAACGGTCAGAATCCTTGAAGGCAGTATAATTAATTGGCTAAGACAAAAAAAAGCAATCTCAATTTCGCAGATACATAGGAAACCGAGTTTCAGACCTGTAAAATGCGATCTGTTAATTATGAAATTTACGCACAAAACTTAATATTTATATATATCCAACCCAGCATTCCGAATCAGATACTTAAAAATAACTTGATTAGCTAACTTCGAAAGATATAGAACAATTTTATAGAGATGAGCCGCAATATCTGCTAAGCGATTTCATTGAATATTTATAATTGTGAGACCAATCGACATTATCCGGAGACAGCACTGGTTTCTTTCCAATCATAATGATCCATGGGTGTTCAGATTCAATTGGTGTGACCGTTCTGGAGATATAGATGGAAGAACATTGGACGGAAGAAACCAATCATTATTTTGCCCTGAAATTATGCCTGAAAATATGATAACCAAACCTTTCATTGAAAGAAACGTGTTTCATAACTCAACAAAAATGCCAAGATAGTATCCGATCAAATCAGTATAAGCGACCTTCCATAAACGAATGCTACATCGAACTGATCTGGATTCGGTAAACTTCTGTGACATATCTCTCATATTCTCACATATTGAGACAATTTAGTAATATTTACCAAGGGCAACGGAGAATAAATGTTGTCCTTTAGTGCAAGGTACCAGAACTGTGCTACTGTGTCGTCCTTTCTTGTAGAAAACGGATACTTTAACCAATCGGTTCAATTGGAGCGATATGCAAGAGGTGGGGTAAAATGACATCTGGCGACTAACATCCAGACCCGAGAATTCGGTGGATTCTCGGATGAATTCTCGGATGTAGCCTTAGTATCTCAGCCGCGCTTTCATTGCAGTGTTCATGTTCATGTGGAGACAATGAAGTATCCACACGGCCTCTAGCACCAGCTTAAGCGGAATTAGGTACGTTAGCTTGGGAGCTGTGATGATAGATCAGCTCGAACAAATCATCTGATGTTAATGGATGAACATGGTGGACGTCTGATGAAGTTAACGCCTCAACATGGGATAAAATTATCCTCTATCTATCTATCACCAGGGAGTCTTCACACAAGCATTTTTCAATCCTGACCCGCATGAAAGAAATGAAACTCTTCTCGCTTGCCATTTTTGACTATTTCTTTGACCGAATTTTCCGATTTTTGTTGGTATTTTTCGATATTCCCTCACAAAAGCTAATTAATATGGAGAACATTTAGGTTCACACTAAAATTACTTTCATTCTCTTTATTAGGTTAAAAAGGACAGATAAGACCGAGAAGTTCCAGCTCTTTTCTTCTCCTTGTTCAGGAGGGATGGTGAAAATTTTGAAAGGGGAGGGGGTATAATAATTACAAGCGTCTAGTCCGTCATTCATAATCCAGCCGTCGTCCATTAGAGAATATCCGCGTCCATAATCCAAAGACCTATTCCATTTTCCACATAACAGTATTAGCACCAAATTCAAAAAGACAATCATAGTATACATAAACATAGGCTTGTTTCCTGCAAGAGAGAAGCGGTCAACAGTTTTCAATGATGCCGGCAAGACATCATGATGTTCCAAAAATATCAAATCCGTATCGCTGATCAGTATTCTTAATCCATAATATTCGTTATAGAGTCGTCATCTAAAAAAATGATGTATCTCAGTCACGCTTTGATTGTGACTGTTCATATGAGTACCATGAGGATCTTGAAGTACATGGGTTCATACGGCCCCTAGCCCCGGGTTAAGCGGAATTAGACACAAGTTACGAAACGTAGCGCCATAGATCTTGCACGCTACGTTCGTATTTTGCTATCAGCATGCGATATGTATCGCCAAATTTGAGAAACTTTGAGTGTAGGCGCTTGGTGGAATAGCCCTGTTTTTAAGTTTCTGCACCAGTGTTTTGTGACGTTGATTAAAATCGTCACATTTAACACAGGATCTAGCAAATGCTACTAAGCGAGATATGTATACGCCATATGCAGGTCCCACTGGAAAATTACTGTCCAGAAAGGGATAGTTTACGATGTCGAAATTGTAATCATCTCTTTTGTCATAAAGTCGACGAGAGAGAATGCCCGCTTCATTTTTATAGAGATATAGATCTAAATATGATGTGCCTATAGGGCTATCTGTAGTTTCCTTCAAATCCAGTGAAGGTGGATATATATCCTTCATTGCCTCATTTATATAGCGGTTATCCACAGCGAGAAGATCGTCTATATAGCGTTTGGTGAATGAGAAGGAACGGGCTTTGAATGGATCGGTTTTTGAAAGCGCCTGCATATAGTCATATTCATAAGAGAACAGATACAGGTCAGCCAACAGGGGTGCACAATTAGTACCCATTGGAATACCTATATGCTGCTGATATATTGTGTTGCCAAATTTCACATAGATATTTTTAATGAAAAATTCAAGCAACTCTATAAACAAAGAAACATCCCATGAATGATATCTCTTGTATGTAGTAGAGCTAAAGAATGCTTTATGGCTTCCGACATTAATATATCTACGATCAGTTTTCTTGAACACAGATACTATTAATGAACTTAGACGGTCAATAAGGTCCTGATGAGGGATTGTAGTATAGAGAGTCGAGAAATCCCATGTGGATACATGTCTGTACGGTATGTGACCTTTAGCATCAAGTTCTTCCGTAAGCCATTTTGAGTTTTTCAATATCCACATACATTCAACGCCAGAGTTCTTAGAAATAATGGCGCAATACCTTTCCCAAAATGCTTTTACCTCCTGAAGGCCCCTCGTCAATAGGGTTGAAAGAAGCTTGGTGGTGCAGCTTCTAGAACCAGCTATGAATCTAGCTTTGTATGGTGATTTATGCATTTTGGGAGTCCAGTATATTTTTGGTATGTCGCTATGATTGGTTGGAAGACAAATACCTTTTCCCTGAGAAACTTTTTGTGATTGTTAAATAAATCTTCCAGAGTAAATACAGTTTGGGAGTAAGTAGACGTATTTGATGAAGATATGTCTACACTCAATTCTTTAACCAGCACCTGGTAATAGTAATATTTACATATGAATATTATATTATTCGGAGCTTTGTCTGCTGGGACTATAACGAATTTACTCTGGAGATTTGCTGGAACTTCTTGCGAATTGAGGTTTCTCAGTACTTGTTTTGCTTGGGGAAGAGTACTTCTGTCAATATGGCGGATTGTTTCAACGACCTTGCTCTTGGTGAGGTCCAGCCAATCAGCGAGTACTGTAGGTTCAACTTTTTCTCGCTTAGACCAATCAATAACGTACAGTTCCAATGCAGACAGGACTATCTTCTGGTCGGCCTTCAGATTTATTCTTCTTGGCTCTCTATATTTCGGTCCTTTCATCAGGAGTAATTTCAGATCCTTATCACTCACCACATCAAGGTCACCAGTCACAATATGTTTGCATGGTGTATAGATAAAGTTCGACGATTCACAATCACAACTATAGCCTCCTGACGTGTATAAGTTCCAGTCAAACTCCTGGACAGCATTGGAGTAATTGAATATTTTGGTGGCTATAGATTTAGTGTACTTATATGAAATGCAAGGAGGTTCTGTGAACTTAAAATAGTTTGGCACAGCGTTGCGTACCTCTGGATCATTCAGGATTCGAGGTAAATTAATGATGTCCAGTCCTTTATCTAAGTAGTTGAGTTTCAAGAAAAGCCGATCTTGAGATGTTTCGATTATGTTCACTGGACGATACAACCGAAAATACGCTATATCTTGACATACTTTAATGATTTTTGATGGTATTATATTTCCTGAAGACGCAGATTGTTGTATATCTCTGGCTATTTGATCTAAAGCTCTCAGAGGTAACGCATACATAACTGTACGTAAGCTATGTATACTATTGGGTGTGTTAATTAAACCCACTAAGTAATTTAAAGTGATATGATCGTGAATCATCGAACTATTAAACTTTCGCCAACCATGGCTGCGATGTCTCCGTTGATGGTGTTTAAATAGCTGGGTAATGTTGGATATATTTGAACGGCGGTTTGTAGCATTTCCGAACCCACTGACATTATCATTTAAACCAAACGGAAACACTGACCCAAGCTCTAGCATCCAAAATAATTCCCGCTCTCGGATTTTTCTCTCAAATCCAAAGGGGGAATCCTTAGTAGATGGATAGACGACGTCTATGATCTGAATACTAAAGTTATCCCAGCCATGGTCGGGTCCAGAAAAATGCTTACCTATAAGCAATTGCTTTTTCCTAACGGATTTTCTGTGACCGTTCACCCTAAGATGGAGTCTTTCGGTGGTCTTGCCAACATACTGTTGACCACACTTCTTACAGGAAACTAAATAAATACAGTTTGTAGTAGAACAACTAAGATCAACATACGAGTTAACAGAATATGAGTTACCAGTTAACACGGAACTAAATGAAGCTGAAGTATTAAAGAGTGGACACGTGAGACATCCACGATGTCCACACTTAGAAATTTTGAAATTATTACATGTAAAATTCGGTGCTAAGCAATCATCAAGCGCAATATTACAAGGTTTGATGTTGTGGCCTTGCTTTGCTGTCAGAAATATATCTGTCATTTGGACTGAAAAAGGTCTTAGTGCATTTCGAACTATTAGAGACTCGGCCGAGAAACCTGCACTAAGGTTCCTCGGGTCTGTCTTCATATTTTTTCTTATTATTGTATCCATTATGAGTGTAGGGTGTGCAGGGGCCCGGCCTCGGGGACAACTTGTCCACCAGCAGAATCCAGGCATACCCAGGTTAAAATTACAAGCGTCTAGTCCGTCATTCATAATCCAGCCGTCGTCCATTAAAGAATATCCGCGTCCATAATCCAAAGAGCTATTCCATTTTCCATATAACAGTATTAGCACCAAATTCAAAAAGACAATCAAGGATACAAAAACATAGGCTTGTTTCCTGCAAGAGAGAAGCGGTCAACAGTTTTCAATGATGCCGGCAAGACATCATGATGTTCCAAAAATATCAAATCCGTATCGCTGATCAGTATTCTTAATCCATAATATTCGTTGTAAAGTCGTCATCTAAAGAATGATGTATCTAGTCACGCTTTGATTGTGACTGTTCATATGAGTACCATGAGGATCTTGAAGTACATGGGTTCATACGGCCCCTAGCCCTGGGTTAAGCGGAATTAGACACAAGTTACGAAACGTAGCGCCATAGATCTTGCACGCTACGTTCGTATTTTGCTATCAGCATGCGATATATATCGCCAAATTTGAGAAACTTTGAGTGTAGGCGCTTGGTGGAATAGCCCTGTTTTTTAAGTTTCTGCACCAGTGTTTTGACGTTGATTAAAATCGTCACATTTAACATTCATAATCCAGCCGTCGTCCATTAGAGAATATCCGCGTCCATAATCCAAAGACCTATTCCATTTTCCATATAACAGTATTAGCACCAAATTCAAAAAGACAATCAAGGATACAAAAACCTAGGCTTGTTTCCTGCAAGAGAGAAGCGGTCAACAGTTTTCAATGATGCCGGCAAGACATCATGATGTTCCAAAAATATCAAATCCGTATCGCTGATCAGTATTCTTAATCCATAATATTCGTTGTAAAGTCGTCATCTAAGAATGATGTATCTCAGTCACGCTTTGATTGTGACTGTTCATATGAGTACCGTGAGGTTCTTGAAGTACATGGGTTCATACGGCCCCTAGCCCCGGGTTAAGCGGAATTAGACACAAGTTACGAAACGTAGCGCCATAGATCTTGCACGCTACGTTCGTATTTGCTATCAGCATGCGATATGTATCGCCAAATTTGAGAAACTTTGAGTGGAGGCGCTTGGTGGAATAGCCCTGTTTTTTAAGTTTCTGCACCAGTGTTTTGTGACGTTGATTAAAATCGTCACATTTAACACAGGATCTGGCAAATGCTACTAAGCGAGATATGTATACGCCATATGCAGGTCCCACTGGAATATTACTGTCCAGAAAGGGATAGTTTACGATGTCGAAATTGTAATCATCTCTTTTGTCATAAAGTCGACGAAAGAGAATGCCCGCTTCATTTTTATAGAGATATAGATCTAAATATGATGTACCTGTAGGGCTATCTGTAGTTTCCTTCAAATCCAGTGAAGGTGGATATATATCCTTCACTGCCTCATTTATCACTTTATTGCAGCTTTTTCGGTATATTTTATTGCAGCTCATAATCCGTGCTTTTTTGATTAATTAGTCGGAACTTGTATGAGACCACAAGTATAAAGGAGCTACTGTTTACCAGCCTTCCTCTGGCCACATGAGGTTAATTTGGGATTGTTTTAAGACTTATTTTGATGATTAAATTCTACTATAATATATGAGACTAGAAAGTAATCGATCAAAAATGTCTGTAGTTTCGTAGAAACAGCACATATTTGTTAAGAACTTAAGAACTTATTTTTTCAATATGTCTCTATAGTTTGCAGGAACAATGCTGAATCGGCAAATTTAATCAACCATGGTCAAAAAACAAAATTATCGTTTTTACGAATTATTTAGCGCGTAATTTGCAATTTCTTGATGCCGTTATGCTGACCAATTTAATCATAGTTGGTGATGTTTGGTACAGTACAGTATTTTACGTTATAGACCAGAATCCGCTCAAAGCAGTGTATCATCTATACAAGCATCGATAAATCTTCAAAAAAGGAGGCATGGTATGTCACTGTTATAGTAGCTCATCTTCAAGAAGGACGTATTCATGAAATAATAAAGTAAGAGAAGATTTGATGACTTAAAAGTGCCAACCAGATTGGACAAGTGATTCAACTAACTAAGAAAATATAACAAATTGCAAAAAAAATGTCCATCAGGTTCAGTAATGTCAACATACACGTGTTTGAAGAATTCTACCACCAAATTTGGCGTAAAATCCAAATTCCCATGTGAAGAGTCCAGCCGCCTATCTGACATCACCCTTGATGACATGTCACACCTAGTCAATTGCTTCTAACAAATTGTCAGTCAAAGGTGGTAATTTAACATCAGGGACGGTCGTCTAATTACGATCTGGCTTCGAATTGGGAGTTCATTTGTACAGGCAAGCATATATTTGACGCCATCTCATTTGAGCTAATAATTGAGAGGCACCCTTTCGCTAGCTATATTCCCCGTTTGTCAAACAGTGAACAGTGCAACATCACTTGCAGACCCTCCCGGTGTTATAATTACCGTGGTGGTGCACTCTTGTAGAATACAATCTTTAAGACAATCTATATATTTTACTAATTTTCCTATGTTCAGCATCTCAAAATGTTCCAGGGCAACTGGAATTCAAACATAGAAACAGAAGTGCCTAACATGTCAAATTTCGTAACTTATATGAGACCACAAGTGTAAAGGAGCTACTATTTACCAGACAAATATAATTTACAGGTGGATGCGACTTATAATTACAAGATAAACTGGCCTTCGAGCTCAAATCGTGTCATTGGAGTTATTAAGAGAAGAAAAGACCGGAAATATGAATAAATGACTAGAGAGACCATTACCGACAGTGATTATAAACATCAGATCCAACATTAAATATCCTACCGTCGTCCACAAAAAACTACCACAAGAATCAATTTTCACTGTATTGTATTTTCAATTATTTAACTGAGTTGATTCATCTACATGTATGTATATACACCTACTTGTACTCTCACCCAGTGAAATGGCGACTCTTTGAGGATGTTCTTGAAAGCTAAGAGAATACACTATGTATCGAATTACAGTAGTAGATTAATTTATTCTGAGTTTAGTTGGTTTCTTACCAGAAGCAAGCGGTCAGTGATTATCAATGATGACAGCAACACATCATGGTGTTATTTACATACGATACCACAGAACATAATAAGGAATATCACGTACGGTACGAACTCACGCAAACACACGGCGTGAACTGATAACATACAGCCCCAGGGCCCAACATTCGCCATAAATACAAAAATAAAATCAGAAACGTGCCAGCAAACCAACATATAAAACATAAAACATGATCACATATTAAATAACGTCCCTTGCTCATATACACTACACTGGAAAAAAAATCCTTAAAATTCAATAAGGAATATTCCGTAGCATGTTAAGGAAATTTCTTAACATGGTAAGGAATATTCCTTAGCTATGTTAGGAAGCTAATCTTTTCACACTATGTAGATAATTGTTCCTGTCCATACATATGCTAATTAAAATTGCACGGAACCACTTTTTTGGTATATTTTATTGCAGATCATAATCCGTGCTTTTTTGATTAATTATTTTCTCTCTAATGGATGATTTGAATCTGATTTGCAACCCATGCTATGGATGCCTCGATACATTGGATCAACCAATTATATCACACTGGCTCAATGCCAAGCTACATTGCGTTCGATTCCGGTCAGTGAGTCAACGCGATATAACCAAACGGCATTGTTATAGAAAACTGACGACGAGTTAGAAGGCATCGATGTAGTTATTGCACACTTGCATCGATGATGTGGTTTATCACGGAATAAATGTGTATTTATTTGAGGAACAAATACAACGCAAACAGTGTGCAACAGCAAACCTCATGAACCTCAAAATCAAGCAAACCCCATTAGTAATGGGATTCCCTAACTGACAATATACCCCAGGGACACACGGCTGAACTCCAGTTGGGGAACCATTGAATTCGTCAGCAAATATAATAATGAATAACTGCTCTTACCTGGTGAACATTACCACTCCCACTTTAACGATATCTGAATGCAGTTTGTCCCAAGTCTTTTTGACCAATTGAATATCCTCCGGGGTGAGTGTGGGTACCGAAGTTTCACAAGGCTCTATCCCTTTGGCAAAAGGGACTTTTCCTGTGGAAATCACATAGTTATTGATAGCTTTTGCCTGACTTTGATGTCTAAGGTTTGTTGCCTGTGAGAACCGACTACCCATTGTTTACTGCGAAGCGAAATTGCACATGCCAGAAATGATGATCCGGATAAAGGCTCGATGGAGACAAGCGTCCTCTCTGTTAGACGTGCGCGTCTTACTACTACATCCGACTAAATCGATATTTGTTGCAGTACTACAGCACCTCAAATAGAGCTAATAGAGGGTGGTCTTTGAATCAGGTTGACCTACAGCGGTATATATGTACGGCCGTAACTTGGAGTATGTACTAACAACATCTCACTCCAGCGTGACTTCGATATACAATTAATCACGAGAATACAAATAATACCTAGCGGGCCATCGGAAATACACAACAGTACAGACCGAACTAAAATATGCTACCCGTGACCACGACAATCCTATATACACGGTATGAAAAAATAGTCAACTGGGAATTCACCGTATCAAATTCTTTGTAGTCCCTAGGAGGTCTGGTAATATAAAATCGTCCGATGTCTGGACATACGCTTGAATACCGAGAACAATATTATTCACAGTTGGTGACAACTAAACTAGTTCGCCTTCGTTCAGACAGTTTGTTTACATATCTAATTACTGACTGAGAGTGAGATTAACAAATGAGGAAATATGACAGCGCATATTAGTTTCACTCGATTTGGTACCTTACCCTTAAGTGCTCGTTAAGCAATATGTTTCACATTTTCCTGGTTAGCAATCACCATCCTGCACTGCATACATTCAGTAGCCCGCCTACATTGATGAAAGTACGTATAGTATAATATATAGACAGGAACACAAGCTAGTTTCTTGCCAGAGTCACAGTTCTGAAAGTGAATATGAAGGTATAGGTGGCTCAGCTTTCTGTAACTTGTACCTAATTCCGCTTACCCCGGGGCTAAGGGAAGTTCGAATATAATGGGTTTTACATCTCCGTGGTGTTCAAATGAACACTCACAATCAAAGCATGGCTGAAATACATATTCTGGAAACAACTTGGAAATTCATTGGAATAAAGAACAATGATCAGGGATTAGGATTTTATGTACAGAACATCTTCATGTTTTACTGATATCATTGAAAACTGTTGACCGTCTCCCTCTTGTGGGAAGCCATCTTGTATCTTTTTTTAATTTTTAATTTTTTAGGTCTATCGATTATTGAGGCGAAAATTCTGTTATGAACGACGGATAAATATCGAATGTCGGATCTGACGCTTGCTATTCACATAGTATCAAACCACTATCACTATTCGTTTTTCCGGGTGAATTTCAAAGTCGTTTGATCGAGTATTGTATCTCATTCAAGGTTTGATTGTGATTTCATACGACCCATATCCTCAGGTTAAGCTGAATTAGACACAAGTTACGAAACGTAGCGCCAAATATTTTGCACAATAGGATCGTGCTCTGTTATCAATGTGTGATATGTATCACAAAACAATTTTAGTGTAAGCGTTTGTGTTATAGCTTTGTGGAAACATTTTCTGCAAAACGGTTTTTGATGTTGACTGCAGGGTTTCCTGCAAGAGCGAAGCGCTCAACAGTTTCCAATAACGAGAGCAAGATCGAAACCCTTTCCAGAGAGAAATAGTTTATAGATTTAAATATGATATCCCGCTTGGACTAGGACATCAAATACGAACTTTAGTAGAGCATAGTATTGCACATATTTAGAACTGCATTATAGAGAATAGAAAAATCCCGTGTGGACAAGAACACGGAGTTTCCATTTACCACGTCTAATCTGTGTGTACATGCGTCAATTACAAGCGTCTAGTCCGTCATTCATAAATCAGCCGTCGTCCATTAAAGAATATCCGCGTCCATAATCCAAAGACCTATTCCATATTCCACATAACAGTATTTGCACCAAATTCAAAAAGATAATCATAGTATACATAAACATAGGCTAGTTTCCTGCAAGAGAGAAGCGGTCAACAGTTTTCAATGATGCCGACAAGACATCATGATGTTCCAAAATATAAAATCCGTATCGCTGATCAGTATTCTTAATCCATAATAATCGTTGTAAAGTCGTTATCTAGAGAATGATGTATCTCAGTCACGCTTTGATTGTGACTGTTCATATGAGCACCATGAGGATGTTGGCTACGACGTCTGGTATAGAAACGACAGCTATTAAAATGTCTATAATCGAAACCCTTAGTAGTGCAACTAAGTAGGCATACAATCAAATAATAAATTTATCTAGAGAAGCGGACAAGAAAATGCCGGCATCAAGATGTCCATTTCGTTAAATTACTAAATAGTATTCTATGTGTATCATAGATGGTATTGTTACTTGCATGGGATCATAAACATGCTGTTGTGAGTGGCTAGTGGTGTTTGGAATCAAAGTGGTGGCGTCAATGAGGAATAAAATGTCATGGTGGTTGTGAAAAAGGCCGGTATACAGACAGGACATCACAGGACCACACATTCCAACATTTTATTACATATTTCTCAAAGACACCGAAGAATCAAAGTGATTCCAGTGATGTTTCGTATCTCAGTCAGCTTTTATTGTAAGTATTCATGTTGTGAAATACGACATGATTTTGAAGATTTAAGCTCAGCTATATTTTTTGAATATTGCATATATTTGATAATCATTATTGATGGGCAATAATCAAATATAGAATTGACAGATGATCGTTTAATTGTATAGCTAAGCATGCATGTTAAACTATGTTTGATTTAGGAGGCGTGGCATCTTGGCCAGTCCATTGTTTTATATAGCGTTTTCTTTGTGGAGATCAGTGAACGGTTTATTTTGAATTACATGTCCGAAGGTAATAGAGTGTTTTGGCAACAGGGTGCTTGGCCGAAATCTGACCCGTCTCTGGCCGCTGGCAGTTTTGGTAGGTTAAATCTGAAATCTGTCTGGAGTCGGATCATTTCCAGCTGATTTCAATTGTACTATAGTGTGAATAAATTAAACCCACGTGAAGCAATTTTAACATGTTTATATGTTAACGTTTAAATTCTGGTATACCTAATAAGATATTGGTTAACTGTCTATAGGATCTGTGCAGAGGTATGAGGCTGTACCTTTTTCTGAGGTCAAGTAGTTTGTTTGACAAGAATGGTCAGTTTATATGTCTGTAGAATTAAGATATGTCTCACTTGAATATGGACTGTTCATTGTAATAGAGCCTTTACATGATGGCTTATGCGAATTGCTTCATACATTGACTTCTCTATTAGGATCTACATCACCAGTGAATAAAAGGACAGTTTATCTTTGAAACAGTGTCTGGTCGTGTGATAAACAATAAAGGCAACTTTAGGGTCGGAATTGGAAGTGTTTCTCAGTCAGGGTTTATATGAAGAAGATCTCCCTCAGGTTGAAAGACGTGACAAGTCCATAACATCATGCAGCCCGTAGAAAAGTCCATAATGCGAACTCCTTCAGTGCAACGACTACGTGGCCTCTAGTATGACCTGTAACATATTTCGAAATGTTTCTGTGGTTAATACTGTATTTTTGTTGTTAGCCTTTCATATACTTTTTGATCACATGAAAGCTAACCAAATTAACTTTACGTCGCTCCACGTCGTATATTTTCAGTACTAGCTAAACGTTTGTTTTATTTTCAAAGACACCCGACTTATTATGAAGAAACTTTACCCGGGACTTGTAAGTTACATAAGAATTCCGCAATTGCGGAGAAATAACAAAGGTTTATTAATTCGATACAGTTAGACTGATGTCTTCGTATATTTTTCCATCGAATTTATATACATTGTATATGTATATTGAAAATAATATATAGAATGCTACAATTCAGACCATAAATTTTTCAACATTACCATATATTGTAGTTAAATATACATATGCACAATAACATTTAGGTACAATAACATTTAAGTATTTGACATACATGATCTACACGTACATCTAACATCTTCACAGCTCAGGTGTTAGTTATGTAATATGGTTAATTCTGTTTGTGCGTGTCCAAACCAATCCACACCAGGATGGATGAATGATGAGCATTCTCCTACACAGGTAGGCGGATTAATCATGTTCAGACAAAAGGAAATTGAATATCTTCACGCAAAAAACATTCACGTTATTCTCAAATATCACATGTGGTATATGTGAAAAACTGTATCGAGAAGCTTGGTTGTTCAAGGAATAACGATGATATTACGTCCTTGTGAAGGTTCTCAACTAAAACATATTCCAATACTGTATCATAACTACGAAGTTTACAGCGAGATGTCATCTCTCTTGGCGTAACATTTGCAGATTGAATCCCACATTCAGCAGTCGTCCGTAAATAATTTTCGCTTCCGTGATAGAACGTGCAACAATAAACTGGCATGTTTAACCTCTTGGGTCTTGCATGTCGTGTGCAAATACATGTCATGTATGGGGCAAACTTTAGATCTCAGGTGTATTTGCTACTCCGCAGAAAACTCTACTCGCAATATGCATATAGAAACCGAAAACCGAAACCAGTCTAGTCCTAAAATGCTCTTTTGCCGATTTTTCTCTACAAATGGTCCGGTCTTTGCAGACAACGCTCATGTTGACGATACACAAATGTCACCATAGCAATCACGAGACATGTAGGTCACAGGAAATTTGTCATATGCAAATTCGTCCCCAAAATAAATATTTCCTCTTTATTCCGGACAAGAAGTCGAAGGTTTTTGTCGTAAAACATCCATATAAATCCAGAGAGACCTTTATCATTATTGTCCGTGCTTTACCGTGGCTCATGCAACTGTCGCATGTACTCACTCGCTACAAAAGTAATTAGGTCAACGCCAGCAATGTTCGTGCAAACAAGGCCACACTGTTTTGTGGCGGGAGATGAACGTAACAGCCGAGCCAGGAACCGTTTCAACACAGGTTATGCCAGTCGTAAACATTTAAGGCTATCTGTATCATCGCGAAAAAGCGCACCCACAATGAGGCGTTCAGAGTAAGTGGAACAAACCACGTACGTTGCTAGAATAATATTATTGAGAACTCTTTGCTTCAAGAAGAAAACACAAATTATCGGCGGTTTTCTTTTGCCGTTCGCGTACTCCGCATATAGTTTCGATATATCGGAATGACTAGTCCGATATGGAATTAGACACAACATATAAATGTGATCTGATGGGAAGAGATGCCAGCGTACTGACAAGAATAACTCTTATAAACAGACCCAGGATGAAATCTGCATTCCCCCGATTTGACTTATGCTTCGCCAATACACCAAAGGCAATCATAAAATGTGCCGAATTATAGGTATAATTACAAGCGTCTGGTCCGTCATTCATAAATCAGCTGTTGTCCATTAGAGAACATCCGCGTCCATAATCCAAAGACCTATTCCATATTCCATACAACAGTATTAGCACCAAATTCAAAAAGACAATCATAGTATACATAAACATATGCTTGTTTCCTGCAAGAGAGAAGCGGTCAACAGTTTTCAATGATGCCGGCAAGACATTATGATGTTCTAAAAATATCAAATCCGTATCGCTGATCAGTATTCTTAATCCATAATATTCGTTGTAAAGTCGCCATCTAAAGAATGATGTATCTCAGTCACGCTTTGATTGTGACTGTTCATATGAGTACCATGAGAATCTTGAAGTACATGGGTTCATACGGCCCCTAGCCCCGGGTTAAGCGGAATTAGACACAAGTTATGAAACGTAACGCCATAGATCTTGCACGCTACGCTCGTATTTTGCTATCAGCATGCGATATGTATCGCCAAATTTGAGAAACTTTGGGTGGAGGCGCTTGGTGGTGTAGCCCTGTTTTATAAGTTTCTGCAACAATGTTTTGTGACGTTGATTAAAATCGTCACATTTAACACAGGATCTAGCAAATGCTACTAGGCGTGATATGTATACGCCATATGCAGGTCCCACTGGAATATTACTGTCCAGAAAGGGATAGTTTACGATGTCGAAATTGTAATCATCTCTTTTGTCATACAGTCGACGAGAGAGAAGGGCCGCTTCATTTTTATAGAGATATAGGTCTAAATATGATGTGCCTGTAGGGTTATTCGTAGTTTCCTTCAAATCCAGTGAAGGTTGATATATATCCTTCACTGCGTCATTTATATAGCGATTATCCACAGCGAGAAGATCGTCTATATAGCGTTTGGTGAATGAGAAGGAACGGGCTTTGAATGGATCGGTTTTTGAATACTATCAGTACATCGACGAGCGCCATACTAATCGTTCTAGTCAGATGGAACAAGAAAATATCAGTGATTAAGGAATAAGAAAATATCAGAGTGAATACCGATTTGCGGTTTATTAAATATTTGATTAGTATATCGTTCGAGTTTGTATCCGATATTCTCTTTGTATGAGATGATATCCCGAATTTTCCGAATGTATTCGGATTTTCCTTGTGAAGCTTTTATTGAACTTTACATTAAACTTGTTGGAGGAATTGATATAGGCGTGTTTATTGTGGAAGTACTGTCTGAACCGATAACAGAATGTAGACTTACTGAACCACGAGATACCTATCAACGATCGATGAATTACCTCGGGCAACGGACTTGATTATTTTCCCAGACTAATGAATCACACTCTAGATACTTAAATCTGGTCACAGTAACAAACGAAATAAACCGAAATAAGTACACACTGGTCGTCGCCAGGCTTTGTCGAGAGAGGATCGTTTCCTATGTAGCCTGTTGTTCAACACAGTAAAAGTAACGTACATGTATGCGTTTCGTTTGCACCAAACGATCCTCCCCCGTTTCCGTGTGGGCTCGCGTGCTAGTGGCATCCTCTGCCCAGAGGAGAGGAGACCCGTCAAGAAATAATTAGCTGCAGGTTAATTTTAACTGATAAATGAACGCTCATCGATGTGATCACGAGCGTCCAGCTATGTAGCCAAGTTTAGCATGGACACGAGACGCAATGTTAAACTTGTTTAAGCTACACTCTTAAACCTGGTTTATACATGAATATTTGTTACATTTTATTAGAAAGTGCCTAGCCACATTAGATATATGTGTTAGAACATCGCTCTACAAACAGACATAACCCTTTGTGTCACTAATGTTAATATGAATGATCAGCGAATAAAGGATCGAATGAATAGATGAGTACGTGATCCTTACCTCGTGAACATCACCACTCCAACTTTAGAGATATTTGACTGTAGCGTATTCCAAGCTTTTCTAACTAGTTCAATTTCCTCGGCAGTAAGTTTTGGCTCTTTGCTTTCTACAGGATTGGTCGTTTTTGTGGATCGAAATTCCCCGATTGGGATCACATAGTCATTGATAGCTATTGGCTGATTCGGGTGAATTTCTCCCGTTGTCTGCGAGAATCGGCTGCCCATCGTTCACGCTGGCGGTAGATTGTGCATTCTAAAACTCCTAGCTGACGAGGATAGAGACGCGAAAGCAATGAGCGTCCACTCTGATGGTGGACGTTGATCTGAATCCCACACCTGGCCCAATCAATATATGTTGTTGTACTGCAGTGCCTTTGATAAACCACACTTCGTTTGAAGATGGTATTTATAGAAGTTCAGATGTAGGATTAATTTGTAGTGTATATTCATGGTAAATCGCTGCAGAGTGTCACCGAGTCATCATTATTATTCACCGTTGCGAGACGTCAACGTACGTATAACGTCCTTTCTACTGAATTATCCCGAATATAGGTAGAATTGATTACTAACGATTGACAGGCCCAATATTCCACATTTATCTGGCTTGTGGTAGATGCCTAATATATTTTCAATAAATAATGAAGTTAATAAATAAATATATATATTAAATTTTATATTCTATTTTTATTTTATATGTCATATATTTTTCTCTCTTGCATTTGAATCAAATAAAGTCATTCACATTGACGACAAGCAGAACAAAACCCGACTTACAACAGCTTGTAATTTTATACCATACGCTGATCTCTACTACATAGTAAAAAGAGTAAAGTTGGGGAAATAACTGATTAAGAAGATTCTCAAAAACGGATTAAAGATTTAATCTTATGAATGTAAGGGATTCGGATTTTTGAATTAGCTTTTCAAACACCATCCGTTTATTATTTTCTAAAATGGACCAACCGTCGAATTGCATAAACTTTCCCTTCATTCTTGGCGCCAAACAGCTTTTTTAATTCTTCTTCAATGTTCGGCGTAATTTTCGTTTCGTCAAAATATTCAGTGACGGGCAAAACAATACCATCCGCAACGATTGGTAGAAATTATCACAAAAAGTCATACCTGCCCATGGAAATATCTGCCCCTGACAGATAATATTTTACTGTTTGGTGCCGCATGTATGGGTGTTACACCGGTCGATGTTTCGGTTCAATGCACTCATGGTGAAAGTTTAAGAGGTATACACACTCTGGCAATGGGATATGTGAATGCTAGTTACAGTGGTAGTTAAGTATATCATAAACAGAGGTGCCTCACGGAATATCTTTCAGTTTTAAAACACTTGATTTACAGGACTAAATTAAAATTTTCAAAACGCTTTCATGATTCAGCATGAAACGTTTTTCCTTCCATCGAGAATTTTCTTTGGTTTTCTTGAAGGAATCGTGACCCTATGTGTGCTTGTTCGACAGAATGTAGAGAGAGAGAGAGAGAGAGAGAGAGAGAGAGAAAGAGAGAGAGAACTCATTTTAAAAATTCTCCACTTTTCTCTGTATTGTTTTTTATTCGTCTTTGGTGACCCATCGAGAATCAATGGTTTTATGTTGATCCACAGAATTTCGAGAAATTTTGATCGAGAAACCTTCGAGAGAAAATCGCGAAACCGTCGAGGCGAATGTGTGAGGATGCTATTCAATATATGTCCAGGTAAAATTGAGCTGCAGCTGCCAAGTAACATGTTTGTCACTATTTTAAAGGAGGCAATATTGAATATCATGTATTCATAAGTACTTTCTTAGGCCGGCGATGATCAGTGCAGTTGAACGTCTGACCGTCCCATCTTCTTCTGAGTCTGATCTGAGTTTTGACTATTTTAAATCAAACAAGGAATATAGTCGGCATTATGTTTTTTTTCACACAGGTTCCATCTATCTATAATAAAGGATATATACTTTAGAAATACACTTATGTAGATTTATGTACTATGTGTGTATCATTGGGGCCGTGCACATGCATGGGATATACAGTTCTACATAGAACCAGAACCACTTTCCAAGGAGTAGCCAGGTTCCCTAGTCTACTGATCGATATGTCAGCAATGTAACATGCCAGGCGAAGTCGAAAGCGGCACAACTTTCAATCGGTTTTCAATTCTGGAAGGACTCTCGACTGATTCGCGATATCATTTTTCTTTCTAGATATTTTTTCTCGAATAAAAACCTATCAATAAACTGAAAGTACTTCGCGTATCATTCTATTTTTCTGATAAAATTCTCCATTTGCTCTCACATTTGAAAGTTTCAATATCGAAAAAGGATAACAAATTCCTCTAAGAAAAAAGAGTTTTGGAGACGCTTCCTAAAATAGATTGGACCAGGGAGTATGCTTTCCTCTTTTGAAGAGCCGCTGAATTATGACCCAGAAAATGTATTCCACGAAGAAGATCTGCCGAAAGTAGTGGTAAATTTGTAATCAGACGTACATGTATATGTAATATCTACTTTGGAAACTGATGTTTGAAACCTTAATGGTGATAATCAGAACCGTTGCATGTAATAGTTTTATTGATAACGCTTATTTGCCGTAGAAGAGAAGAAAGGAAACAAGCCTATGTTTATGTATACTATGATTGTCTTTTTTTGAATTTGGTGCTAATACTGTTATATGGAATATGGAATAGGTCTTTGGATTATGGACGCGGATATTCTCTAATGGACGACGGCTGAATTATGAATGACGGACCAGACGCTTGTAATTCCTACATTCTTAACATGCAGTTGCTGCGCGTTTACTATAATTATATACATGCATAGGTTGTTGGCGTTAAGCTTTTGAGCAGCGAACCTCCCATGTACAATGTATACCGTATACATAATACGGTATCGTACTGAATTGAAACAGCCCCCAAACTATGTATGGCCTCGCAGGCCACACAATTCAGACAAATGATAAGCTGATCAGATTAAGTAGCTCAACCTCCGATATCTAAGAAGACGATACAATTAGTAAACACACATGTATAGGTATTTGGGCTTGAATGTTCTGACACTATCCGAAGTGTCCCCTATCTCCACTCGTGCCGTGAACTCGGTTTAGTAGCGGATCAAATGGCATGTCGAGTCCGAGGCACCAATGGAGACAGCCGTATCTTGACATAATGGGGGGGACGGGTGGGAAAATCGAACTGACAAATCCGCCTGAATTCTAGAACAACTATATATACACTGCCCACAAAATCTCACCTTACAGCTGCCCTCCGCTCAAGCTCGCATCCAAAATCTGTCAGAAGATGACGTTACGAGGTGTCCCCTATCTCCACTCGGTTTAGTAGCGGATCAAATGGCCTTCGAAGTCCTCGGCCAAATCGTATATGCCATAATATTTAAATCCCAGCCAACATCCATCACTTACAACCCCAACCCCAAACAAATCCCCCAAGAAAAAACACAACCCCAATCAAATCTCACAGGAAAACCATGCATGTATTCCCAATGAAACATCTATTCCAGAAGCTGTAAAACCTGTTAATATCATAACGAGCCAAGGACCAGGGTCCACCATCCCTAAAAAGCTATACATTTACACAAATTCTTGGTAGGACCTTTTTTTATAGCAAAAATAATTCCCTGCAGAAAACACTAAGTTACCTCTGAATTTCGATATTATAGATAGTGGACCCCAGCCCTCGGCTCACGTGAACAATGTCCACTAGGGGATTAGTCCCCCTTGAGCCAAGAACTGGTTTTCCAAATCTTACAAATTTGCATTAATATATTAGCAATTCAGACCATTCACAACAATATAAAAGACACCGTACCAGTTATGCTTTGGTGCACGAACGTTTGTTCTATCCCCCAAATATAACATCGCAACATTGTATCCATGTGGCTTCTCCGTAATGACGCGTTGAATGGATAGACAACTGACCCACTTATCCATCAATAGCAGAACCCCCCTATAGGGATAATTGACCGAAGTCCGCATTTCACATATTGCTCCTTGGTAAATCGCCAGATCATGAACACCGTTCAACAGTTATAAATTCAGTCACTCTGGCTCTCAACTTCACCCAACTGGGTGTCTTCCAGGCGAAAGGGAAAGGGGGGGGGGCGTGGATTAGGGAAGTGGGAGAGAAGTGGAGAGGAGGTGGGTGGGGGGGGGGGGTTGATGTGAAGTAAACACCCGTTCAAACCACGCCGCAGATGGTCTAAAACTGACATTTGTTCAACAAGTCACTCATAAAAAGGATGTAGTTACACCCCAAATAATATGTCCTGTCACAAGAAGTACCAAATTCAATCAACAGATCAAAAGAACATCCTCGTCGTTTACACAAATCACGCACAGCACCGCCATGCTCGACCCCCGGTCGATATATGTTATAACACGCACAGCACCGCCATGCTTTTTCTCGACCACGGGTCGATATTTATTACTGTCAGTGACAGAAATTAAAAGCAACCACCGATTGCCAACGCATTCAACGTAGCCACCGGCTACAAAAGGAGGTAACACACCTCAAAACATCCACATAAAGTAAATTATCTCACCCACGATAGACAGTACGGTCTGCAGCGTCCAAAATCTGGCAGAAGATGACGTCACGAGGTTACGCGCGGGGACACTTAGGATAGAGCGAAGGACCTCGCTCGCGCAATGCGCCATTATAATTGACAAACGACAGCCCTATGGATGGCTTAACCCTATCTGGCCTGGGCGATTTGGAGAGAAAAGTGCCCCCTATATATTTTCGCTATCGCTAAATCTGGATGGCTGAAACTTACCACACTATATCTTTGGGTCAAGGTCTACAAGAATATGTAAAAAAAAAAAAATCCAAGATGGCGGCCATGATGACTTCACAGTACCGTCATTTTCAAAATAGCATTTTTTGACGATTTTCGGTTCAATTTTTAATTTTTGGTTTTTCTTCACAAAAACCGAATCATTAATTAGAAAATAATAATCTGATATAAAATAACATGGGTTTTACCCACTTTCCCATGCAGAAAAGCAAAAATGTTGAAGAAATCTGACGAGAACATCACTTTTCTGGTACCCCACATGGCGGTCATTTTGAATTTACCCGTACCCTCTGCTCGGGGGTCATGCAAATAGGCCTCAAACCGATATGATAATCTCACAGAAGTTTCAGCTCTAAATGTTTATCGTTCTGGAGAAAGGAGCAAAAAATCAATAGGAGGAGGGGAAAGAGCCTCCCCACCAGGCTAGGTGTAGGTTTGGGAAATATTCAGGGAGAGGGTCTAAGAGAGAGTAAAACGGATGGGAATAAAAGATTTACCTTTATATATAACTATATAAGTTTGGAGGTGGTTCTGCTGGACATTTGGGGGTGGGAGGTGCTGATTTACTCCCGCCACATGTGAGAGGGCTAGAGCAAACTATCAATGGGGGGGGGGTGTTATCTGAAATGGTCCAATGTATATCGGCTATAGTACGCTAATCGGACTGAAGAAAAGGCTGCTTAAAAATATATGGCTTCATAAGCCACATAATTCTGAAAATTGTTCAACTGAGCGGATTTAGCAGAGCAACCCTGCAGTTCAAAGGAGCCGATACAATTAAACGACTTCAAAGGAAACTGTTTTAATCATGAAGTAGGCAGACAATAGATGAACCTGCACATTCAATTATCAGCATTTCCGATGCTTCATCACTTTATACATCCTTAGGATTGGAGATAAATTAAAATACTTTCCTGTATGCATGATATCTGACACAGTCTTCACTGATATTTCTATTGAGAAAGTGAAATTGTTCATGACTAAATTATCAAATGCGTATCTCGCACTTCACTGGATCAATGTGGTATGGGTGAACTTTAAATACGAGCCGTACATGAAGAGCACGAATGTCCCATTACGATTAGCTATAAAATTTCTGTCGCAATCAGCGTTTTTCTTCTTTATGATATCGGACTAATGAGAACATGCAGAATTTCATAAAATGTCGTCTCCATGTACAACGAACCCTTAAACCATTAACTTAAAAGTATCAGTTACAGGAAGCAAATTTTTTTGTGAGAAAAAAACGGACCAACGCAATGCATGAATCGATGAAATGGAGTTTAAAGTGGAGGACAAAGTCGATTGATACCACTGAGGTAAAACTAAAAACGAGTCCTTGACGTAATCATAATATTTGTCCAGCGAATCCTTAGCACCTTTCTCGGAAGCAATTTCTCAGTCTTTTGCAGTAGTTATTATTTTTGTCAGTAAAGCGTTGTGCAATCTATGTAAACCAAGATTTTTCACTTGGAATGTTCCGCAGTGAACTGTTATAGGATATCTACCCGTCTTTCCGCACAGTTTAAAAGCTTGTATAACGGAATATCCGCATATGTGACGGTGTTATTCGATTCTATGCCGTCCATCTCTTTTCGGCCTTGATGAGAGATAGCGTTTATTGATAGTTACCACGAAGAGTTTTGTCTTTCTGTCCATGCTCATATTGTCGGTATAATTCTTTGCTTAGTATTACCAACGTTCTGTTATGCCTGATGATCCTGTTATCAATATCCTTCCCTAGCAACATCCTTAATTTCCTTAGTACAAAACCATTTACTGATAACAAGATCCACATTAACTCGAAAGATCAGTAATCGAAGTTCGGATGCTGAAGAGTCTTGATCCAAGAGATTTAGGTATCGATTCACACATTTTCCCGTTTAATACTAGGAAGAGCGAATATATTTAAATACGTGAGTCGGATCCGAAAGACAGTCCTTGACACATGGCAGCTGTCAGTAACCGAGATACATTCTCCATTACACCAATGAAGTTTTATACAAATCTTTGATTGACTGAATGTTCTTCCAATTTTATTGACAATCCAAAGAGTATGCCAGATTTCCATTTGAAAATTTGAATTGACGAATCATATGTATTAAAACTCTATTGACACCAAAATCCAAGCAACAGGCTTGAAAAGCTAGACAGGCAAGAGATAAACAATCTAATCTAATCTAAGACGCTGGAGTATTAGGGGAACGAACATTGTCTGGAGATAATCTTTTAGCTCATGCGGGCAAGACATTACTACATTCAAATCGATATAAAATATCAAGGTCTAAAATGCGTACAAACAACAGAACATATATTGTGAGAATGATGCATGCTATCATATGAAAGGTGGTAATAAATTCGACAGAATAAATAAATTAAAGGCATGATTATGATGGCCAATAAGGGCTGTGTTGTGTCTATGTACACGAAGTCAGGATGCGAAGGAATGTGCGAAGTCAGGATGCGAAGTCGTGAAGCCTGGAAGCGAAGACGGATGCGAAATCACGGGATCAGGATGCGAAGTCAAAAGGCAGGATGCAAAGTCGCGAAGCCAGGATGCGAATACAAACATCTAGTCCGTCATTCAATATTCAGTCGTCATCCATCAACGAATCTCCGCGTCCATATTCCAAAGACCTAATTCATATAATAACATTAGCACCAAATTAAAAGAATAAATATGGATTATCACTAAGCGTGGTCATTTATCTGATTTTTATCACACGAATTTGATAAAACCCATATGAAACGAGCTTTAGATGAGGATATCGTTGATGATTAAAGGTTATACCAAATGACTCTATACTACTTTGCATTAAAACATACCCAGTAGTGTTCCAAACAACAAATTAGTATTTTTTTCTCGAATAATGTCGTCGAAGTGGGTTTTAGGACACGAATAGCACACATGTGGGGGAAAACGTATTGGAGCCGTGACCTCTGGTGCATGACGTCACAACCTGATTACGATTGCGCCCTAAACGTCATAGTCTATGACGTCGGGCGTTGTTACGAAAGATTCACCCAACTGTGAGAGTTCTAGCGTGATGTCGCTGACATTCTGACGTCACAACAGGCATTTGAGCGAGATCGTAATCAATTGTGACGTCACAGGTCAAGCGGTCACAGCTTTCGCCGTTTTGAAAGGGGCATGAAATTGTCGCACTTTACTGCTATTTCCAACCTTGGGCAGTTTGAAAACATACAAAAATGTCAAACAAGTCTATATAATCACCTCTACAACAATTCAGCACAAAAAAGTAGCAGATTTTGAGACCATTTTGTATAACCTTTAAGCTGACACTTTCGCTAGCTTCCTCAGAGTAATTTATTACATTTATTCAACTTTGCATGTTATTGATAATCTGTGGAATTTGATTTACTTCGAGCAGAGTTAATGTTGTGTGTATTTGTTTATATTTTATAGTATGATGAAGAAAATCGTCAATGATTGAACTATTCCGTTTGATCAGTTTTCCAGATTAATTCATCCCGAATTAGATGTTTGTGGATACTAGCTTCATATCTAACATTCAGGGAACCAATTTACAGAAGTTTTAAATTATAACCTCTATAAGTGATTATTATGATATTTTGACCAGTAGTGGTATATCCCTATATCCCCTCAATTATGTGTAAAACTTCCCGAAAAGCCAGGACATTAAGGTTGATTAAGGACGGATTCACTTAAAGTCACACTCGTTTTTGAAGAACTGCACATAGAGCGTTGATGGAAAATTTATGGCCCGATGCAACTAGAAGATAAGGTTTTCTTCACTCTGTTCAACGTCTAGTGACATTTCCACACACAAACATTTTGTTGATGAAATGTGCACCAGAACTTATAAGTTTTCAGATAGTCCAGCAGTCAAATGAGTGAACCTTCCGGTAGCGATACCACAATAGGTTTTCAGTGATTTGGCATCTATACGGACCATGCAGATAAAGAAAACGAAGGGAGCCCACCTGCTACCCTTGAATATTTTGGAAAAACATTTTTTTCCATGGCAACCACAATATAAATCACTGGAATGGAAATCATTTTATAAGTAACTGAATAATGTGATTATCACTGAAACTATGGCGATACAACTTACTACCCTGTGTCCCTGAGTGAAGTTCTGGACGGCAATGTAATTTTTGAAATATTCAAGATGTTGCTCGATGTCATGGTGTCGTCCTTTTCCAGGAATAACTGATTTTTTGGACCGAATTGTTTAATTGTCTTTCATTAATGCAGTTTACTACGCATTAACTGAGGAATAAATTAAAAAATAATTGATATGAAATAGAATATTCTTTGACATTTTAAAATATATCATTTTACTCTATACATCTAATAACTTCTAGTATAGGGTCCATGTAGATCCAATTACCTTGGCAGGCACAGGAACAAGGTCAAATCTTCATGGATATGATATTTCCTTGAAACATACACAGTCAGTTTTGTTAGTATATTTCACTAGCAGGTCGAAATAAACACAAACAGACAATAATGTGTAACCTCTGATATTTCCTCTCAGAAACAGAATTGGTACAGTTTAATACCATGATCGGCTTGGCCACAAATCGTTTAGTGATACTTCTCGAGGGGTCCAAAGGCATGACCCCTAAAGGAAATCTAATAATACAATATGAACATAAGATTCCGGAATATCTGGCCTGGGGTGAGGCTGGAGAATCTGCCCGTTAACAACATCTATACGTACATGGTATTTAGATATGAAATCAAAATCCAGTCGAAATCCATTGTGAGACATTCATATCAAGGTTTGATAAAAAAATCTTCATGTGGCTGCCGGACTGTTAGTGCTATATGTATGGTTGGCCATCCCTGCCACAATTCGTCATTTACAGGATGCCTGTAAATAATATATACCATGGTACAAAATGCCAAGCCTGCCATAATTCGTATTTACAGGGTGCCTGTAAATGCCAAGCCTGCCATAATTCGTATTTACAGGATGCCTGTAATTATTTTGTACCATGGTATAAAATCGCCAAGCCTGCCACAATTTGTGGTTACAGGATACCTGTAAATGCCAAGCCTGCCATAATCCTTATTTACAGGATGCCTGTAATTATTTTGTACCATGGTATAAAATCGCCAAGCCTGCCACAATTTGTATTTACAGGATACCTGCCACAATTCGTATTTACAGGATATCTGTAAATGCCAAGCCTGCCATAATTCGTATTTACAGGATGCCTGTAATTCATTTAGCCGTAAGTCGTAAATTTACGCCTTCTTATCATTTCCACCAATGATATGCGCTTTTACAAATTTGGTGCCGGGTTTTACGCAACCTCCAAACAGGGTTATCTCCCCTCCTGTCAGTCGATCGACTCTGCCCTCAGTAAATTATATAGGGCGAAAAAATTCGTCCTGGCAGTCTCCGCACAGTGAGTCTTCACCAAGCCATGTAGCCTTTGTCGGAGATTAAAAGTGCGAGATTATCCGAACTGCTCGGTATCGCAACAACTTGAATTAATCAGAATTAATCAAGTGCAGCACATCTGTACTTAAACAAAGTTTTGTTCATCTCTTTACAACAACAACATTTGGTCTACATCAAGGCGTGGAGCCTAATATAGATTGAGAGATCACTCCGTTACATCAATGGTCAAAATTTGGCCGCCGACAGTGATAAAACTAAGCCCCTTGATTATTTTATGACCGCTATCTTACCACATGGTGGGCTGACTGACCAGGCTTTCAGGGGCTCCCGGCTAATTCCGCAATGTTTCGTGGTGGTATAGGCATGTTTTAGGGAGTTAAATCCTGATAATGTAAATGTGTTAAAAAGGCGATTTTCGCTCGTTTGAGCACCCTAATCGAATGTCGGAATATGTAAAGCAGCCAGCCATCTCACCAATGTGTCCATTCATATTATCCGGACGTCTCCGGAAAATATTTTGTTTTACGAGAACAGTTCACTCAGCTTGAATATATATGTTCATTCGTCCATATATCTGGATGTAGTGGACGGATTTCAATGTTTTTTGCACCAAAAGGCATCATTTTCCAAGCCTGATTTCCTGGCTACCATGATTTCCAACTACACCCATTATTTACCGATTGGTCGGTTTACGGTTGGTTGTAGTTTATTTCCGCCCAGATTACAGTAACCAGTGTTGAAAGATGGACCAGAGTTTTAAGACATCAAGTGCATTGATTGCTGTCAGTGGCCAGACCTGAACACACAGGACAGGCAACAAAACCAGCAGGGTCAACAGATTAAGACCTCATTATCTAGTCTGCTTGCTTTGATATTTCTTTGAGCAGGGTTCTAAGCGGATTAAACACAGATGGTGGTAGATGAGACTGATAAGATGTTATTCCTCTATCTTGTGTAGGCTCCATGATCAAGGCTAACGGTCGTTTGTTTGAAAACAAATCAGCGATGCTTGCTTTGTCGGAATTAAATGGTCCCGCACATTCACATCTGCAAAATTATATATCCTCGTATTTAGTATGTGGACTGTTTTTGGCTGGTAAAATTCAGGTTTTGTGAAATGATGTTTTGGTACATGGCTATATGTAAATTGACTGAGGGCAGGGTCGATCGACAGGCAGAAGGGAAGATGACCCTGTTTGGAGGTTGTGTAAAGCCCGGCACCAAATTTGTAAAAGCGCATATCATTGGTGGAAATAATAAGAAGGCGTAGATTTACGACTTACGGCTAAATGAATTACAGGCATCCTGTAAATACGAATTGTGGCAGGCTTGGCGATTTTATACCATGGTACAAAATAATTACAGGCATCCTGTAAATACGAATTATGGCAGGCTTGGCATTTTATACCATGGTATATATTATTCACAGGTATCCTGTAAATACGAATTGTGGCAGGCTTGGCGATTTTATACCATGGTACAAAATAATTACAGGCACCCTGTAAATACGAATTATGGCAGGCTCGGCATTATATACCATGGTACAAAATAATTACAGGCATCCTGTAAATACGAATTATGGCAGGCTTGGCATTTTATACCATGGTATATATTATTTACAGGTATCCTGTAAATGGCGAATTGTGGCAGGGATGGCCAACCATATATATGCAGTTAAAGACTTGGCTAGATTATAAAAGACTTCTCTAAAGCCCCAGTTACACTGTCAAGAATTGGGTGGAGAATGCCGTCAAATGACCACGAATATTTTAATCTTGTCGATTCGTGTCAATTCGCCTGTAGAGGGCCTCTTTGAAACTGTCCTACGAATCCCTTACGCATGCCGTAGGTTCCTTGTACGACAGCCATAAGCATTTAACAAGAATCATCAAGAATGAGTACGCATGCAGTACGATTCAATAAAGAACGCCCTACGCATCAACACGGCAGCCCGTGAACCCACTACGAATGCTCGATAATCTGCTACGAATTAGCACGTATGCAGTACGATGTGAGTACGAATGCAGTACGAACATGTTACGCTGTGACACGACACCCCAGGAGGCCACGCGAACCTATATATATGATCCGTCTTCTATGAAATGTACAACATACGATGGTCTTTGCGAGAGATCGTGGAGCAATCCTATGAAATAGTACGAGATTCGCGAGGAAGCGTAGCCTATTCTTCATGAAACGTAGCGCCAGCGTGGGTATTCCTAGTACTGTCGCGGTTATTCGTAGTACTGTCGTGGGTATTCGTAGTACTGTCGTGGGTATTCGTAGTACTGTCGCCACACATCGTGTTGAATTCTTCTCAGTATCGTAGTATGATCGTACAAGAAGCGTAGAATGCGTCCAACAATCATCGTACAATGCGTACGGCATTCCTGCTGATTTGTGACCGAAAGAACTACTACGACTACCCACGAATATACACGATAGGAGGAGAATGCATGCGAGAACGCAGTAGGATGGTGCCAAGAATGCCATACGTATACCATTTAATCGTACTTGGCCGGCGAATGCTTTGAACATTTCAAAACTTTCGTACTCCCTCCGAGAATAGGCAAGAACGGTCACGATCTGCGACGAACCCCGCAAGATGCCAGTACGAATTGCCAAGAATGAACACGATTTTCTAGTTCGCGGTGATTCGCCTACCCAATTCTTGACAGTGTGACTGGGGCTTAAGTTGGTCTCCTGACCTGACTGTCTAACGCTATAAAAATTTTCCCCGAGCCAACGAATCAGTGTTACAGTTTAATACAGATATACATTACAATGCGTTCGAATGCATCCAGAGATAGTTGATAGGTTAATCCTATTTTGGCCCTATGCCTGTAAACAAAATAACACGGCCCAGTCTGACGTCAACTGTACGAGAGACAGGACTCTAAGTTTGACATAGATATGTTTTTACTGAACAGGAATATTCCCCACAGACATGCATATGGTGTATACATCTCTCGCGTAGATGTTAGAACTGTTTCTCCCACAGAACCATGACGGAAAAACTACTCTGGGACTGTGTGTTTGGAGGTGAGTGTGTGTATGTGCGGCATTCTGGCCTAATCGATATGTGTTGTAGCAATGAAACATCCTTGACCGATAACTGTCATTCGTTTGAAGCCAGTTTTCTAGGCTTACCTATATTAAGACGACATGGTACATATAACGTTGCAGATTTATAGCATGAAGAATTATTATTGCATGGGATGAAGTATTAGCCATGAATCTATCAAAGACCTGGATCTATAACCATCAACCGAACACAGGATAAAGCTGGCATAACGAAACACATCCACATGGATCACTGTACAATATTACCCCAAGGTTACCATGCTCCTGTATACAGGACGGAAATCTAGACGACTATTCCCGTTTGTATATTAGACATATGAGATATGGTGAATATAATCGTACCATTACAAGCGTCTAGTCCGTCATTCATAATTCAGCCGTCGTCCATTAGAGAATATCCGCGTCCATAATCCAAAGACCTATTCCATATTCCATATAACAGTATTAGCACCAAATTCAAAAAGACAATCATAGTATACATAAACATAGGCTTGTTTCCTGCAAGAGAGACGCGGTCAACAGTTTTCAATGATGCCGGCAAGACATCATGATGTGTCAAAAATATCAAATCCGTATCGCTGATCAGTATTCTTAATCCATAATATTCGTTGTAAAATCGTCATCTAAAGAATGATGTATCTCAGTCACGCTTTGATTGTGACTGTTCATATGAGTACCATGAGGATCTTGAAGTACATGGGTTCATACAGCCCCTAGCCCCGGGTTAAGCGAATTAGACACAAGTTACGAAACGTAGCGCCATAGATCTTACACGCTACGTTCGTATTTTGCTATCAGCATGCGATATGTATCGCCAAATTTGAGAAACTTTGAGTGGATGCATTTGGTGGAATAGCCCTGTTTTATAAGTTTCTGCAACAATGTTTTGTGACGTTGATTAAAATCGTCACATTTAACACAGGATCTAGCAAATGCTACTAAGCGAGATATGTCTGGTTTGCTGATGAGGGTAGTATTTCACAGTCCTAAACAACGTGGTGTTTCCTTTACATATCAGATCAGATGACACAAAGATCAGTTTGAAACTATATATATGATTAAATCGTATGGTAATTTCTCAACGGCGATACATTTTCTTCTCGCATATGCCTTCGCTATCCCCAGGACGTCAGGAGCTGGAACTCTCCACACTACATGTTTTGGGTCATTGCCAAAAGAAACGATTGCAGCACCATAAATTAATTCGTTAAAGTTTTATCCACTTTTATAATCTTATTCATGAGAGGTTAGTAATATTTTGATTACGAAATGTCGAGAATATATTTTACCTATACTTCATGATTATTCCAATTTCCTGAATCAAGTGAATGTCTTGCGCCTTTAGCAGAAAACAACAGGATTGAAGCGATATGCAAGAGGTGGGAAAAATTGACAACGTCTGGTGACTAAAAAGCAACAATATGACTCTACAAGAAGTATCCCTCGGCAACTCATTCAGATCCGAGAATACGGTGGATTCCCGGACGTAGCCTGAGTACCTCAGTCGCGCTTTTATTGCAACATACGACTTGCAACATACGTATTGCAACATACGATTTATGAAACATACGATTACGACCCCGTCCACGTTTTCAACCTTGAGTTCCAGATGGAGTTCTCTACAAACAACAGTGCATTTCTATGGAAACAACAGTACATCACGTGATATCATCCAGTTTCAAAGTAATTTATATTCAAATTTTCAACCAAATATCCGGACTTTTCATTGGCTTATGGAGAAAATTGAGAGAAAATCCAGTCAATCATACAGATTCTTTAAAGATTCATTGTCCAGGGCTCAGTAAAGATTGACACAACCGTTTGAAGGAATGTACCGAACCGCTGTTCAATTAGGGATATCGATGCATGAAACTGCCTTTATTCAGACTATAAAAGAAATAGAAAACTGAAACATTTGGGATATTGTAGCTTATGTTATTGGGTCATCTTGAGCCCATTTGCATAATCCCCTAAGCAGAGGATCATGGGAAATTCAAAAACCCTCCTTCGGAGTACCAGAAAAGGGTACCCAGAAAATTTATGATTTGTCTTTTTTTCTTCAAAAGTTTATTTTTGCAAATTAAATTGATCAAAGACTATTATATTTCACATCAGATGATTATTTACTGATTTATCCTGCATTTGTCTAAATGTTTAAATTAAAAATTCGATAAACCGCACGGAAAAATCGGCCGAAAAATGCCTTCTAGGAAAATGGTGTCGGCGTGCGTTAGTTATTAGTGCGGTGATCTTTGATTATTCACATTTTCTGGTAGAGCTTGAAACAAGGGTATAGTGTGGTAAGGTTCAGCTTCCTAGTCTGAGGGATAACGGAAATATATAGGAGGAGTGGTTAATGAGTAATAATATAATTATGAAAATAGCCGGTAATTAGGCAGAGACATCACAAGTATGAAGCTTCATATTCATCGTTTAGTATTCCCTATCGATTTTATGCTTGTGTAAATCTTCGGGATCAAAGGATGAATCACAATCTATCAATTCATTCTATTATAATTTAGTATACACGAAAGCGAACATCAAAGATTCGACCATATGTGGACACAAATAAGAAATCCTCTCGTCCATTGTATCAATTTTACCTGGATTGGCATTGACTATATGCTACCAGATCGGTTGGGTAGCCCTACTAAACTTCCTGCACGGTCTCTTAAACAACAAAACATTACCGACACTCAGTGACCTAGTTGCACTCCCCTTTCACCAAATCATCATGGTTATATTATCAATGGCGGTCATGTGGCTGTACCAGACCAATGATGGTTTACTATTTTTCACTGTGACGATATCAGAGCGGTCATCTTGGATTCTTTTACATTTTCTGATAGAGATTGGCCGCTAGATATATTGTGAGAAATTTGCGACCTCTAGCTCAAGAAACGAGAGATCCTGAAGGATCTTGGCGCCCACCACTGTCCGATAATTGTAAGCTAATGGCAAGAGGATCTTTGTGTCCATTGTTACTAAGATCAAACGATTGATTTGTAATTTTGTTTGCAGAATTAGGAATGAATGCTAATCCTGTTCTGTTTACTGGACTAGTTTGAGATGTCTCTTTTAAGATACCATGCTCGAAAATAGTAAGATGATACAAACTTAATACTAGTGAAGGGATCCGATCCGTGCAGTAATGTTGAAACTTCGAAAGTGGCTGAATCTCCCTTGGATCAAAACACGCAGTAGTCTACAGTTGTCGAGTTATGACGTTGTCACAAGAGTGACATCGCCTTGTGTAGCCGGACTGTCGGCAGACGAAACAGTAGAGCAATTCACTTGCAACGGCATGGAGTAAAGTAAACTGATTTAAAATTTGAAGAAATACATTTTAATTCGGAATCACTGAACTCCTTGATATAGAAAGCAAAGATATGGATATTCTCTATAGTAAATATATAGAATATGCCCCACCGTTTGATCCGCCGACTCTTGTGACGCAACGTCACAATTAACTCGGGAATATCATATTAATTTGAAGCGTAACTTGGATTTTCGAACCGGACCAAAAAAGGTATCTTGCACAACTAGGCCCCATGTGGGACCTGTGTACCAAATTTGAGAAAGATCCATGCAGTACTTCCTGAGAAATCACGATAACAAAGATTCATCGGAAATTCAAGATGGCCGCCTGGTGGCCATATTAGACTTTCGAATCGGACCGAAAAGGGTATCTTGCACAACTAGACCCCAAGGGGAACCTGTGTACCAAATTTGAGAAAGATCCATGCAGTACTTCCTGAGAAATCACGATAACAAAGTTTCATGAAGGAAATCCAAGATGGCCGCCTGGGGGCCATATTGGATTTTGGAATCGGACCAGAAAAGCTATGTTGCATCACTAGATCACAAGGGGAACCTGTGTACCAAATTCGAAAAAGATCCATGCAGTAGTTCCTGAGAATTTACGATAACAAAATTTCATGGGGAAATTCAAAATGGCCGCCTGGTGGCCATATTGGATTTTCGAATCGGATCAAAAAGGTATATTGCACAACTGGACCACAAGGGAAACCTGTGTATTAAATTTGAGAAAGATCCATGAATGACTTCCTGGGAAATCACGATAACAAAGTTTCATGGGGAAATCTAAGATGGCCGCCTGGTGGCCATATTGGTTTTTCAAATCGGACCGAAAAAGATATCTTGCACAACTAGACCCTAAGGGGAACCTGTGTACCAAATTTGAGAAAGATCCACGCAGTTTTTCCCGAGAAATCACGATAACAAATTTTCAAGGGGAAATCCAAAATGGCTGCCTGGTGGCCATATCGAATTTTTCGAATCGGACCAGAAAAGGTATCTTGCACAACTACACCCCAAGGGGAACCTACCAAATTTGAGAAATATCCATGCAGTAGTTCCTGAGAAATCACGATAACAAAGTTTCATGGGGAAATCTAAGATGGACGCCTGTTGGCCATATTGGATTTTCGAATCGGACGGGAAAAGGTATCTTGCACAACTAGAACCCAAGGGTAACCTGTGTACCAAATTTGAGAAAGTTCTGTGCAGTAGTTCCTGAGAAATCGTGATAACAAGAATTGTTTACGGACGGACTGACGGATGACGGACGGACGACGGACCACCGACGAAAAGTGATTTGATAAACAAATTAGGGAGAAGGGTGAGTTAGTAACCGAGCAAGTCACAAAGGCGTTGTTAGCCTATATACCGTTCTGACATCATATTTGCAGCCATCGTCTAGAGTTAATTCACCACTGGCACCAATTTCCAACAGCAGATAGTTTCTTGAAAGGTGGAGTCAGCCACCCATTTCCTTCCGTCATTGAACCCGTATCAATGTTGAGTACTCCCTTATCGAGATGAATTTATTATCTAGTCGTTGGCTAGGGCATAATTAATCTCAGTCACGCTTTGATAGTGACTTTCCAGTTAAACGTCTTAGAGGTCGAAAGCGCAGAGCGTATACTAACTGTAAGAAACAAGATTGTTTCACCTTCAGTAGAGGTTTAGTCAAACATGCTGAGCTCTGTATTATAAAAGCACCATTAATATATAGACTAGAGAGTATACATGTACGTGCCCTATCCAACATTCGTTATATGAAATAGGTCTTTGGATTATGGACGCGGAGATTCTTTAACGGACGACGGCTGAGAACTGAATGACGGTCCCGACGCTCGTAATTCCGCGGTCATCCACAAAAGAATATTTGCGTCAGTAATCGAAAGATTTTCCATAGCATAAATATTCGTCATGAAATGAAATAAATGTTTTCTTGCAAGAGAGAAGCGGCCAACAATGAGACGTGTTGAATAAACGTTAACCACACTTTAAAAACGGATGAGTTTTGTGTTGGTTATCCAAATGTATAATTCCAGCGAGATATGATCACGTCCATGGTTAAGTTCAACTATCCAGTTTAACGCTGTTTATTCGAAAGACATAATTGTAGCGAAGATTTACCATGTGAACTGACAAGACGGAAACCACATGGAATTGAAGATATAAAAAATTTCATGAAATGGAACGAATATACTTAACGACTTACATCCCCTTCCTGATTTAGCTTGCTAAGGGCATTTCACGTTTCACTTAACACTACCCTTAGATTGTCACTGTGATTCGGCATGTATTTCACACGGCGCCATCTATCTAGAGGGAGATAATCCAGTTCGAAAGTTGTTCCCAAAGCATGAGGTCAAAGTCGCCCCCATTTAAACGAGCCAATGAAATTATCTGTATTCAAATATTTCTCAGACGTGCAGACGTGACAGTTTCACGAGGCGCAAGACTGGGGGGGGGGGTCTACGCGAGACCAAAACGACGTTGTGCGAATTAGCTATTTAATTTCTCACTCTAGTGGAGCATGCTTCTTTGTTTATCTTAAGAAAAATCATATTACAAACGGCCTAACATATTTGAAAACAAAATAAAATCGGCGGCAGACCACAGGAAAATGATATACTTTTTTATTTTGTGATGGGGGCACTTCGAGGCCCACCATGGGATCATTTCAATCGATCGCTTGCTGGAGGTGTGTCTTCGTTGTATGAATGTGATTGCACCGATGTCGGATGTAACGGGACCAGTCGGATGTGACCATTTGGGAAACGCCCTATTACACCCAGATAGCACCCGTTACCGCATGGCTACTAGCAGAAGTTTCTACGTATGATCGTGCCATGCGTTCGGATGATGCCATTCACCCAACTGCGTTTGTATTTTCATTGATAGAACTATTCACATGATCAATATACATATACATATTACTAAAAAGCTTATTGATCCAGGATTACAAAACTCCAATAAAAAAACCCCAGATCATAAGACATTATCTAATAGTGATGCCCCCACACTGATTGTGAGTAACAAGCGTGAATGACCAACTTTAACTAGAAACCAGGCGAAAATGTTGTCATGCATATGATTTTGTTTTCACCTAAGTAATCATTTAAATTATTCACCAAAATAAGATGACCTGGAGGAAGATTCGATATAGTACTTAAACGATGTCCAAAACATTTTGGCTAATTGATCAAATAACCATCATGTCCGTGAGCAAAACGTTCAGCATCGTTACAACAGATACATAACGAGACACAATGGTTAAATAGATAACGTGCTAATATAAAAAGCAAGCCCAGTATCATATTACGGTTCTTACAACAATGTGAACTTTCAACATTAGCATATTTCTTTTAGAATCTTGAAGGATTTCGAATGTTTATTCCATTCCAGTAAAGAATTTCTTCTGATCCGTTGCTACGGTTCTTACTCGAGTGTGGTCTTTCAACACCGCCCCCCCCCCCCCGTTGTTGTTTGATTGTTGAATGATTACTCTCATTCAAACTATGTTCATTTCCTCTGCATTCATCTGTGTAATTGATCAAACAATGAAACACTTAAATCAGCCAGCAAGTCAGACCAGAGTATGTATCGCGACGTTACTCTTAGCTCATCTGCCTTTTCAAAGACTGGGTGCATGACGGTATGATTGTTGCCTGTCGGGTTGCAATCAGATGGCATAAAGTTGACGTTTAATGTTGTTAATTGTTGCTTTTTATAGTATTCTATTGTCCGTTGAAATACATTGCAGTGTGGAACGGAACAGTGTTCAACAAAGTATTTGCTGCCTTGAAACCGTAATAAAAGGAATTAAACCTGAAAGGAAAATATGAACAACGGGTCTGTCTTTTTTTGGACATTCGTTGTTCATGAGAAAAAAATGACAAATAGTAGACATTTTTGCGCTAAGCTCTCTTCGTCTGAATTCATATGGCTATGAAATAGAAATTTGATCAAATGAAAAATCAGATATCAGAATATTTTCAATAAATTCCACTTTTCGAAATGATGAACTGAATTGTTATTCAGTGCTAATTGTTTTTCTATGCTAAATATTTGCCGATACATTGCTAATAAAGCAACCCCACTTTGTACCAGGTTTGCGAGACTGCATCTAGTGATTTATTACAGCAGGGGCGTCTAAAATGCCGAATATAATATGCCAACAATATGACAGTCAAAAGATATTAGCCAGTCGCCAAATTCCCCCCCAAAATTTTCGCAGTGAGAACATTCAACAAACAAGTGTAGAATACTCTGTGTTGTTTAAACAGAAATTGCATTTATCATTGTCTACTAATTTTTATCTGGAATAAAAATGGTTTTGTGCTTCTCGTTCACAAGCCACAAAAGTACAATTATAATTATTCACAAAAGTCGATATATACGCGAAATACTGATCATTCAGTTATTTCAATTAATATGTTCTGTACATTTTTGCCTGTCCTAACTAAAGTGTTTTACTAGAATTCCTCTTCAGTAGAATCCGTGTTTGTAAGGACTTGCTCTACGTTTTGTTTGATTCTGGTCAATGGACGAAGCGGTTTATAGAAAGTTATACATAATCAACCTCCATAATAACACACGAACCATCAGCTTAAAACAACAGCCAATGAGCGAACGACGTTCGAGAGTGATACGCCACCTTCGTGGAATCTCGGTATATTTCGACGAGGGCCGAGTTTATGCGGAAACTTGTTTGTGAATTTTCGACACGACATGAGAGTGCCTCTTAAGTCAAAACAACCACGGATAAGTGCATTCAAAATAATTAGATGGGACAAAATATGGGCATATTCGAGAGGTCATGAGGTCACGAACGCTGTTCGAAAAGCCTATTAATAAAACGGCTTGTCCGTGTTCTCGCGAATTAGTCTTCTGTCATGGCTCGGCTTTGTAAGATGCACCTTGACTAACAATGGCTGGCTTGTGACAGGCGACAAACTCTTTGCAAAGCACCCGGTGAAGATATTCATATTACTGCATTTGTTGGGGTTCCTTACGGCCCTCACAATATGTTCCCTTTCAGGATGCTATCTAAAACCAAGACCACGAATGATTCTCGAATATTATGGAATTTACATAGTACGCGTATCTTCCGCGATACGATGACATGAAACTTCCTACGTGTCACGAGCGAAATGCAGAATACAGTGAATAAATATACAATTGATCTTACCTAGTAAACATGACCACTCCAACTTTAATGATATCTGAATGTAGTTTGTTCCAAGTCGTTTGAAGCACATAAACTTCCTCTGCACTAAGTCGTATTTCTCTATTTTCACTGGGACTTTTCTTCACAGACGGAACTTTTTCGATTGAAACCATATAGTTATTGATGGCCTTTGCCTGATTTCGCTGCTGTAATATTACATCCTGGGAAAATGTACAGCCCATTGTCCATTACCTCGCAGAATTTCACGTTAGAAATGCTTCTTCACGTCCAATTGCCCAAACCAGTGTAATAGAATCGCACATATCTCGGAGATGCGTATAATGGCTGGTTGAATCAATATGTATGGTTGCAGTGAAACAAGCTTGAATGTCATAGCCATAAACTGAAAGATAATTATTTTATCTCGCAGACCTATACTGTTGCAGATTTACAGTCAGTATTTACCGATTTCTGCCAGTTAATCAATGTTATCCTGGCATCTCTTAGGTTATATAAAAGTAGTAACATCATAAACCACGAAGACATACACATGATCTGCCAGAAGCAGCAATATACTTCACTCGGTCCAGCATAATACGATATAAATGATACGGAGAAGATTAAACTGAGAATTGACTCTGTCTCGTTTTTTTATTACACCCTATATCAAGGGCTCGTTTGTAAAATAATACGATGTCTTTACATAATTTTGGGGTATAGAAATAGACACATTTCCTAGCTATATACCATGCACACATATTTAAATCACATGTTTTCGACGTAAGAGTCTTATACAGTACATCAATTATGAGCAAAAAAAAACCATGTTTTAATTGTGTCCCTATTCGTACATTTGAACTACCCATTTTATCAGTTGACCGGAAGATCATTTAAGTGATGACTATATATTTTGTTCACTTAAACGTTGTCCCAAATATTATATTCAAATATTACCACCTAAGTGCGTGAAAGGAGTTATGCTATTTTGAATATCGTTACACACTCTCACTTGCATAACATGAGTAAATGTGACTCTAATGAAGACAAAATTATAGGTTTCCAATAAATCACCCAGGAAATTGATTTCACCCAATGTCTCACTTCCATTAAGGTTCCAATATCCCTAGCGGTACGATTGTGGATATCGTTTTTTTGCTCAGTACGTATGTTTTGAGTTGTATTGCAGTTCCAAAGACATTGGAACTCTTCTGCATAGGGAGATAAATTTAGTCAATACACAGAGGTTTTGGTAGGGTCAGAATGACAGACAGAGATCAAAATGTATTATCCTGTATTATTGATTTCAATTCTGTTGCAAAAATGTACTGGATTTGGAACAGGGTGCCTTTTTCTTTGGTTATAAAGTTATTTAGCGTACTAGTTTCATAATTTTGAACATTTCTTCATCATTTTCTAGACAGACTTGCCCAACCATAATTCACGTGATACAGCTATTTCCCACTTAAAATATGGATATTTCCACTGTTTTCGCCATCCCCAAACCTCAGTATTGAACGTCCATAAATAGACCCACAAGAACGATATATATTTTTTCTAGTTGTTCATTCATGCAGTTGGGATGGCTTATTAATTGTAATATTCGGATAATCACAAACGAGTTATTTGAATTTTAATGGAGCGATTTTTCAAATCCAAATTCAAATTCAAATAACTTCTAAGCTTCGCAATATAGTATTTATTCACATCTAAGACACATGTCACATTTTTAACATTTTGTCCTGGAAATGATTTTATGGTAGTTAAACTTCATTCATTCGAATAAACCCGAAAAACGCCATCTCTCCAACTAAAAGTATAGATAACATTGAAACAGTGATAAAAGCGGGGAAATTAGTCCCGCTTATTTAGGTGCGCATATGTACAACGTTGTTCTGAAACTTCATGACCACCAATCGGTGATTAAACGTGTTGACAAGTTTAATGGAGAAAACGACCAAAAATACCAATGGTGAATGAGAAGCAAATTTTCTTCAATCTACGAACGATAGTTTCTTCAACCTATTTCAAGTAACTTGATCGTCAATAGTGTTGTTAAAAAGTTTACAGAAGGTTAATTACTGGATAAAATAATCTCCGTGTGTTAGCTGAATGACCCGTCTTCAGAGCTCGCGAACGAATCCAGTCTTAAGTGGGTATCTCTTGGTATTGTTTCCGACTTCATATTAAAATCTAAAATATGGTTTATCATCTATTGCTGATCAATTGATCACAATAGAAGAAATTAACTATTTTCGAAGTTTGAAGACCTGCCAGGGATCGTGGACCATTAAGACCTCAAGTCAGATTTAAAAAAAAATACATGCAGTCAACATAAATAAAGGAAAAATCATTTTGATTACTTACTTCAGCAAAACAACGATTCACAATACGAGGATTCTCTATTGGCAATGCATGATACGCATTGAAGAAATAAAGAGGTGCAGGTTGCCGGAATGATGATTCTTCATCATACTTCTGCTTATATGGAGAATAAAATGTGGCCTTGTTTTTTAAGAACAGAGAATTCTGTTGATTTCATGCCGAATAAGATGACTTCAAGTATGTCATGTTCATAACATTAAAAAAATCGAAAAAGAAAATATAAACTGGAAAGACTGATAAATGGAATGTGATGAAAATGTGATAAAGAGATCTGTGCCCCCTTCCCCCGACCGCTGATTATAACTCTTCATTTGAACACTATGGGGTTTAAATCAAATGGCATTCAAATGGTATCACATTCTTACCTACATGTCATCTATTTCCTTTGAATGAATCGGTCATTCTTCATTCAGCTTATATGTATCAGATTCAGGAACGTTCTCTTTGAATTTGAAATGATAATGTTGCAAATTGTATGATTGAAAGAAAAGTAATTGTGAATAAATACACCGATTTAATAAAGTTGTTGTTCAAAACAGCCCACGAACTTCAGTTAATTGTCAAACAACTAGTGCAATTCGCAATAAAACAAGGTCTCCAAAATGAAGCAAACCTAGCAACGGAGAAAGCTCGATATATATCGCTTTGTCCTTTAGATGAAAGGAATTACGGCGAAACCTGGAGAATTAACCGTTATATTACATTCCAGAATAAAACATCACCAAAGAAGTACAAAACACAGACACAACCACACGCCGAGAAAAACTCCCAGCACGATCATTATACAAATTTATGCGGATGGCGATGTACAATCAATTTAAACAAAAGCCATACAGTGATATTATCGGCCGTTCATAGGCACCCATCCTTTTTTGTTATCAGTAACGATGTAGAGCCATAACAAACGGCAAATCCGACATTCAATATCCAGCCGTCGTCCATAAAAAGAAATCCGTGTCACTAATCGAAAGACCTATTTCGTATGACCAATTCCACATGTGTATGACTGACGATATATGGGTATTTCGAATTAGGTGTGCGTGATTTGTAACCAACATGAAAGCATTACTATGCCGAGCAACATTTATATTTGAGCGACAAAAGCTTCGCCAAATGTGCAATGACCTAAAGGTCCGCCGTCCAGTTACAGAATAATGCATCACGAATGTGCATCAAGGATTCCGTGTTGAATAATTGGCATAGTTAGAAAGACGGTCGGAGATACACGTCGGTAACAAAATACGTGTTTATATTTTCGAGCTTTACGACCAGTGTTCTTACATCGGATACACATGAGAGAGAAGAAAGCGAGGAGATAATTAAGGAAAAACCACTACGGCTATGTAGGGAAATTTATCGGTGTGATTCCGGCAACGAGAAGTTATCTCTGGGGAAGATTTCAACTTTAAATATCAGCAATGTTCTTTTCTACTGAAAACTAATTCATTCTCTGTCGCTATTCATGACCCAACTCATGCCAAAGCATCTGTTGATTTTATGGAACATTCTGATGCAGTACAAGTGTACAATCGATAAAAATAATAAGATGTGCACATCCACCCCGCAGGTCGCAGAAAATCCTCTCCGTCTTACCCCACATGTACATTGTACCCCAGCATCTTGCTCCCTCGGGGCGGTGAGTCTATGAATGGCAAATGACAGTGCTAATATATCCGGTGTCTGTAATAGCTACCAGAAAACGAAAGTGAGTGTCGGAACCCGTCAGCGATCACACTTATAGACGGGATCAATCAGAATAGTACAGAAAACTAAAACATTGCAAGAGAAGCACAACTAACTTCATATATAGGACTGCCAGTATGCCAAGACGATGTCTGTCAACTGAAGATACGTCCCAACACATCCATGTGAAAAATGCCATTTCCTAACAGATTAGATACAAGCACCTTTTTAATATTAAGAAAATGACTTTCAATCAGCTTGAACATGCTGCAAGATCCAAGAAATCCATTTTAAGTTGTAATAATATAGAGGTAAACCGTTTCAATTGAACTTATTGTGACGAACTTTTAATAGTAGGTGTATTTTTATATGTATATAAATATGAAATGTGACAATCTAAACATGCTAAAAACGGCCTTATCGAGAAACGAACTTCATTAATAAAATATAATTAGGGCCGACTCGCCCCACGTGCCTCACAATAAAGTCCACATTAGCATACTTTAATTACTTTTCAGTAATTCCCAAACCGGAGCTATTGAAGTATGGACATTTTTCTCAGCATTCGCCAACGGGTTGGCTTCGAACACATACTATACATCAGAGGAAATATCTCTCATCATGATGAAAAGCGTAAAGTGTTTGCAAACTGAAAGCCTATCATAGAAGAAAGACTGTTGACCACGAGACAAGTCTTCGGCACATTCATTGAAGAAATTTGTATTGGGTATTCAACGAATGTATATAGTCGACTGAAACTAAAGCCATACAGTGGTATTACCGACCAGCCGATCAGTATCGTTTCAATCCCTTTGATGGTTATCAATGACGCATGTGTGGAGAGTGGCTATATTTGCCTACTCGAGAGGGTAAAACAGATTTTGAATAAGGTGCTAAATGTGGTAAAAACGAAAATTTATAGTCCGCAATACGGAGTTAGGAATCACTAGTGACTCGCCAAAGTTCGATAAACTGTAGGTTGGCGTCATACTAAGAGTATAGATATATCATGGATATGTAGACACGAGGAGTTTCCGTGTTTGTTGTGGAGCTAGTTTAAATACACACAGGTCTCACGTGATATATGACTATATCTGCCAGCTTTAGGACCGGTGTTGTCTGACTGTATGGACAATGCGAGGAAATATGACAAAGGGATATGTAGGTAAAGACGACCACGGCAAAAACGAAAAGCTATACTCAGGAAACTCTTAAAATTAAAAATTAACAGTTAATAAAAAATCAGCAATGTTCATTTATCCTGAAAATCATTCATTTTTTCCAACTTACGCCGAGTTGTGTGGCCGTATCAAACAGCCTCTAAGTTAAATTGTAATGAAAATGTCATATTAGCAATTGCTGAGCAAAGCTAATAAATGTATAGATGACATTCGAAAGAAGTCTTTTCCTTCTGTGACGTACCAATTGTGTTCAATACGAAAATTACACACATCCCGATACGATATTTCGCATCATAAACGTATACTATGATTTTCTTCAATTTGGTCCTCATGCTGTTGTATGGAATATGGAATAGGTATCTGGATTATGGACGAGGAGATTCTTCAATGGGCGACGGCTGAATAACGAACGACGGACCAGATGCTTATAAACCATCACTGTCCAATAAACTGTATGATAATCATATTTAATCCTGAATTACATAATAATGCATCAAGAATATGAAAACATATTTACTCCATGTTAAGTGGCATAGTTAAAACGACAGTCGGGAAATGAATAAACATCGGTCTCGTGTTTTATGATCGAATGATCAGTGAGATCAAATGAGTCAAGGATATAATTATGACCAAGGTTTTGAGGTAATCACAGTGAATACACCAAGGACAATTTATGATTAGGAACACTTTATCTCGTCCTTAAAACATCCGCAGAATAGTTTGTTCAGAAAATTGTTTTCGGGTTCGTTTGCTTTTTACTCAGGCGCTCTCAGCCAAGTTATTCTGAATGGTCCAACCGTCATTTGAACAATGAAAATATGACAACAGTAGATAGGAGTCTATCGAGCCACATGGCTAGAAAACGCTACAAGAATTTATTTGTTTGTTACTATTCCCAGCTTCTAAGTGCCACTATATCGTCCTTTCAATTTTTGGACAAAGATTACATATCTTTTCCATTCCAGACGTATTGGAAGCCCTATGATCCGCTACCGAATTAATGGGTTATCATGTCTATAAAATGACTGTTGATTATATTTTCGTGTCTTATAGCTATTTGGTTGAGTATCTCAATTTGTTGCCAACCATGTCAACGAGAGACGCGTAGATAGGCTGTCGTTTCTTAGGAGAAGTGATTGTTTGGGGTTAATGTGGAGGGGATACAAAGCCAGTGAGATCTCGTTCAATATGATTTTAATAGGTTAAGCAAAGCCTGCGATTAGAATTTAGGCTTGAAAGATTGTTTTACTAGTATATTAAAGCGCGGATCTATTAGATGCCATGGATGCGGGGCAATTCAAACTGGCACGTTTTTCGATGGATTACGGTCTAAGAGGCGTTATAGCATTATATTTGTTTTCTGTTGAGATAGTGCAATATGCAAATGAGTTTATACGCAGCTCGATAGGCGGCCGAATCTAACTCGTTAAATGAGAGTAAATATAAGCGTCTAGTCCGTCATTCAATATTCAGCCGTCGTCCATAACAAATTGTCTGCATCCATAATTCAAATACATAATTCATATAAAAGCATTAGTACCAAATTCAAGAAATATCTTGCCTGTGGTTGATATATGTCAACTAAGAATGTTGAAAATTTACTGTGAGCCTTGAACGGGAGCACCTGACCAAGGTTGGATCTATGGCCGTCATTTAGTGTTAATATCAAGTCACATATTTCAAAGCTGTTCGCTCGGTTGTCATTTGTGAATTCCATCGTCGCATGTAGGGAATCGTTCTGGTATATCGTTGTATATCTCATATCGATTCATATATCCCGATAAACTTTGCTATCCGATATTCGGGAAAATAAGCACGTCGTCAACGTTGTGCAGCAAAAACTGAGGCCCAACACCAGGGCGCTAGCATTGTTCTGTTGATATATTGTATGAAGAAAACTTATTCCTGTTACCAAAATGTTTATAATGTAATTACACAAACCCGAGTTTAACTAAAAAGACAGAAAGTTAATTTGTCGTATGCCCACCCAGTAGGGGATGAATAAACATCGTACATAACCGAACTTGTATATACCCCTCAGAGTATACCGCAGGCGAGATAGTTATGGCCGAAGTTGTTCCGGAGTCAATATTGTCATTGTTAGTATATGGTAAGATGGATAGAGGAAACATGTCAATGTATTATATATACTGTACGTACCATGTGTGTGACAACTGTCGATTTTACAAATTTGATGAAAACAACCACGTTAAACTTAGAATCGAAGAGGAGACATGACCTGCATCAAGTTCATATGTATCCCACATTCTTCCTTTGTGATTATAGGTGACATAGTATTCATTATAACTATGTTACCTTTCTGGAAAATATGAATCTAACAACAGTAAATGTGTGAATTAAAGCAGGTTTAATAGATCCAATAGATAGTATGGTTTAATTGCGGTTATCTGTACACATATATATGAACAGGGTGTTGCCGGACTTATCCGAAAACTTTTTTATATCTTGGACGCGGAAATTCTTCCTGAACGGCGGCTATACATGAGTTACAACGATCAATAGAAAGGCTTATTGGAGCTGGTAAAAACTTTTAGTTTGTCTATTGTAAACATTTACAAATATTAACGAAGCTGGTTTGTATATGTGTTAACAAATGCCGATTAGAAAACAGTCAGATGATCCTCATGTTCTTCAAAAGACCACGTCATGGCCTTGTACCCCCTTCCGTGAATAAATAGTAAGACTTATATACAACCACAAAGACGAGTTCAAACACTTTAGACAAGGATATCAACTTAAACTAACCTCTGTTTTGACAAAAGTAATTACATCTAGAGTCGTACTATCCATACAAATGTTGACAAGAAACGACGATCGATAAAATGAGTAACTGAAAAACTGGGAAAGGAACTGTAATGAATCATGTATGTGGAACAGAACAGCTTGTATGATAAATGACAATCGTAATATGTAGCGCTATATGCGTCAGATCCAGCATTCAATATTTATTCGTCGTCCGTAGTGGAATTTCAGCATCGATAATCTAATGGTCTTTTTTGTACGACAGTTGGCATTCCAAACCAGCATACAATGAAAACCATAAAAGCACAAGAGGTTTTTCTGGAAGAGAGAAGGGGTTAAGAGTTAACAATGATGACAACAAGAATCATCCAGATGAAATTCCGAGACATAGTTTAGAGTATGATGTATCTGAGCCACGCTATGATTGCAACAGTTCATTAGAAAACCGTAAACCTAAAGACCTTCGTACGGGTCATGACACCGAGTTAAGCGGAATGAGACAAGTCGCGAAACGCAACGCCAGAAATATTGCACGATAAGATCGTATTTTGCCGTCAATGGACGATATTCTTTACAGAATACCGAATATAGAAAGCTTACTTTAGCTTCAATGACAAGAAATGAACGAAGAACAAATCTCACCTTTCGAATCAAGTATATACCCATGTTATGTAACGACCAAATGTAATTGCAAAATCGCATCTAATGAAGCAAACACAATTTGGAACATACTTACGTTCGATAAAATTACACAAAAACGTAGACAATTCGCGGATCCATTAATTTCTAAAATGAATTAAATGTCAAATGTCGCCAACACACAAAGCTACATTACGTTCGTTGTACGTTCGACTAAGCAAGCCAACTCCAATATGTTAATATAGGCGACGATCCAAAGCCTCCTTCGTGATTTTCTCGGATAAGTTGGAGAAGACAAGGAGTACTGAATTAGGATATAATATATATGCAAGCGAGAAAATGTTTTTTTGAATAACGTATCAGATGTTTTCAGTACGAAATATTGACAAGTTCATGACAGCGAATTGTGAACTGGACCAGAATTCAATGGAACATAATAGATTCCCAAGTACATAAAAAATTCATCCTGATATGTAGTACCTAGCAGATTCCGTGTTAAGTGGCATTGTTCTAAGGACGCTCTTGATTCAAATAAATCCACACACATGCGCAGCGGAAGCAATCCAACATTGGGGTGGGGGGAATCGGGGGTGGGACCGGGAGGGGGTCTCCCAGGAAGTCTTGAATATTTACTCTTTATTTTACGCACTTAGGCGTATCTTCAGAGAAGATTTTAGGGTGAAAATTTTCACAATTGTGACTTTCCAGAAGGGACATCTTCACATATCGAATAAATTTATTAGAAAACAGAAAATGAGGCCTGACCGTTTCGCATCTAGATTTTGAAACATTTCGGACAAGGACAGACCCATGCTGTCCAAAACGTTAGGACCAACAGTCGGGGATTAGTAATATCACCATTTTACATCCAGATTAAATCGCGAGAAACGGAAGGCCTAGGATCGATTAGGGGCACGAATCGAGTAGAGTATAAATGTATTAATTCCACTTAAATTTTTTCACATGTTTACATCAGTCTAAAAAATAGTTTTCAACAATCGGGAATATGCTGTCAAAATGTACCAGAACGTCACACTTCACGTCCTAGATTTTCAAAAGAATTTCCGGATTTATCTTAGCATTTATATATACACATCACTCTACAAAGCCCTATAAAGTAAAAATATTCCCACAAAATGTAACAGAACACACCATTTTACTAAATTTAGATTCAAAAATTCCCAGGAACGGTCTAAAACAGGAAATTATATATCATGGTCTCATGAATAAAGTTATCAAATGTCGGAAATATGCTGTAAAAATGTGCCAAAACGCGTCATTTCAGATTTTTCACAAATATGATGGAGGAGGAGGAGGGACGAGGCATGCTCCCTGACACCCCCAGCAGGGCATCACGCACCGGGCACTCGCATTGCGAGTTCAAACGCAACGATAATCGAACCCCGTCCCATTCATTTCGAACCAGTCTACGGGCTTGGATGCACATAATGAATATAGAGAAGACACGTCGCTGTGACTTCGACAGCGAGAAGCGGAAGTTATATTCAGGAAGTTATATATCTCGTTTTTCAAGTTCAATATTTCCCTACAAAATTACAGCTTCCGTTTATGTCTGGTTTCGAGCGCAAAATATACACATAGGTAGTGGGAAAAGATGCTGGCGAAGTGACAAGAAGTGCACAATATGTACACGAAAACATAAAAAACAAACGATAGCCCAATGTCAAACGCCAGCGGACGTTATTTGGTCTCATTTTGACTGTGAACGTTAACAATATAAAACTTGCGTATATTGTCTGTAAAAACACAGCTCTTCGTGCAGAGATCAATAAAAAGATTGTTAGCTTTACCAATGTAACGTCTGAGAGAATTTTTCATACGTTACCGTAACTAATCATTTATTCGAAAAAAGAAAAAAAAGAGAGAAAAAAGAATCCCAGTCAATACGGAGTTGATTACTGGAATATCGTGATGTTTCGCAGTTAACAGTGGCTGATTCTTTCTCGCAAATGAAAAATATATATATTTGATGACTGCTCTTGTGCTGGAATCAATTGTTTCTTTCGATAATCAAACAGATTTTTTTCCATGGACGGCTGGCTATTGAATGTCTAAGCTGAGGCTTGTACTCATCGAAATGTATTTATCGCTGAAATGCATTTTAGTGTGACCCTATTTCTGATTGATTAATATTATTGGAACCAGGCATTGGTATTGATGGAAAGAACCGAGTTACAACTTTGCATTTAACAAACAACAACAGCACCCCATCAAACAGACGTAAAATCGAACACCCTTTAGCCATCAATAATCCACAGTGAATGTTCTCATCAATAATGTTTCTATTTCATATAGCACTGGCGATTCAAACAGTCGCAATAAAGGAATTGGAGTAAATAGGCTTAGAGAGAGAGAATTAAGGTTTAACGTCGCGTTCAGCTTACAATCTAGATCCTTACCAGAGCTACAGGGAATCATTATGAAGTGTGATTCCATTATCCTCCATGTGAAATAATTATAAATATACATCCCTTCTTTAATAGAGATGCGATTGAATACTCCATATTTAACGAGAGTCGCTATTTACGCGAATTACTGAACATTCAGCTAATTAGTTCCTTCAATGTGATCTGCAAATTTTGCCAGTCATACATGTAACTAAACTTTATTACTCGAATTCCGCTTCATTAGTAACTGTATGCTTGACTTGATTTTGGCCAGTGGCTAAAAATGGTTTATAGAAAGTTATAGATAGCCAACCTCCATAATGCAGATCTATACACATATACCAGCCCTGCATGAACATGTGCTCTTTATATAGTAACCGAATCGTCCGTTTAAATAGTAAAGAGAGAGAATTAGGGAGTTCAGCAATATTTCAGCTATATAGCGACGATCAAACAAAATTCTAAGTACTCAAGCCAATAACTTAGTACTCCAACACATTAAAACATATACACATTAAATTTATTTAATGTGGTTATTTGAGGGAAATCGGTTTGTTGCATAACAAACCGATTTCCCTCAAATAACCTGGGACACAGTTCTCCCTCACCCGACTAAAAAGATCTTCCGAAGAATCTCTTACAATCTTAAAATCTATACAGTCGATAAGAATATGTTTCACTGTGGCATATATTCGTGGCATGGAATACAAAGGAACAGCCAATGAACGGACAACGTTCGAGAATGACAGCCACCTTCGTGGGATCTCGCTACATTTCGACGAAAGCCGAGTTTATACGTAGAAAAAGCAGGGTGGAGGACAACCTCGTTGAAGTTCGGAGCGGAAGATCACTTCAGATTAACGATGACTAGGGATGATGTAGATTTGACGTACTGTTTGCAAAAAAGCAACCTGTGAGGATAGCCATCGCTCTTTTATGTACAATAGCTTAATACAATATTGTTAATTCAACTACGTGCACAAAGGAGTGTTTATAGGGCTCCTTTAAGGTTGTTATCGTGACTGCATTGTAACCTAGTATATTTCAATCGATATATTCCTGAGATATTGCTGTATGCTCTCTCTCTCCAAAGTATATCTCACACCACGATCACGACATTGTGGATTGTTACAGTTTAAATAGTGTTTGTCTGATCTTTGATAAGATGGCATAAGACTTCCTGTATCTTTACAGAGAGATATACAGAATACAGTGAATAAATATAC
>JAVTVY010013593.1:0-54351 GCA_036873755.1 Hanleya hanleyi
CAAACGTCACCTTCGTTGGTGGTTAGACCCCCTCAATGTGATGCAGGGTGTGACCCTTCTTCCGTTTCGTCCAACTTGTCACTTGTTCACGGACGCTTCGATGAAGGGTTGGGGGCCCACCTCGACTCCATGTCGACATCCGGCTTGTGGACTCCGACGGAGGCTTGCTCCCATATCAATGTCTTGGAACTCATGGCAATTATTCGTGCTGTTCAGGCTTGGTACGGCGAGCTCCGGGGTCAAACAGTTTTGGTCGCCACCGACAACACCACGGTGGTGGCCTACATAAACAAGCAGGGAGGGACTCGGTCGCTACTCCTACTGGAACAGACCGAGATCCTACTTCACATGTGTTGGCAGAACAACACGACGCTTCGTGCCAGACACATACCGGGACACCTGAACGTCTTAGCCGACACATTGTCTCGGAAGAATCAGGTGATCTCGACCGAGTGGCAATTACACCCGGACATTCTGTCTCGGGTTTCCCAAATCTGGGAGATGCCCCAGATAGACTTGTTTGCCACTCGGTTGAACAACCAACTGCCACTGTACATGTCTCCGGTCCTCGATCCAATGGCAGTGGCAGTGGACGCTCTATCTCAGGATTGGACGGGAATGATAGCTTACGCCTTTCCTCCCGCTGCCATCCTTCCTCTAGTTCTGCAAAAGATCAGGACAAATCCTTGTGTTCTGTATCTAGTGGTACCATGGTGGCCGGCTCGTCCCTGGTTTCCAGATTTGCTAGAACTTCTAATAGACGACCCCAGGCAACTTCCGTCTTGGGGAAAGCTATTGCGACAACCAAGGTCGTCGATTTTCCATCAACAACCCAGTCGCTTCAACCTCCACGTGTGCAGGTGCTCCGCAATCAACTCGCTCAAGCGGGCTTTTCGGCGGAGGCTGCCCGGAAGATGGTGTCCTCCACTAGGAACTCCACTTCAGACTGCTATCAGTCGAAGTGGGCCATCTTTCAGCAGTGGTGTGTCTCTCGACACATGGATCCAAATCAAGCCTCTGTTCAGCAAATAGCGGTTTTTCTCCTGTATTTGTTTGAGGATCGGGGTTTGGCTCCTTCCACGGTGGATGGTTATCGATCGGCGATTTCTAGGATCATTACTCTTTCTACCGGTATAAACCCGGCGAGGGATCCTAATCTTACTTCCTTGATCAGATCTTTTAGGATCTCAAGGCAAGTTACTGCACCTAAGTTACCGAAATGGGACTTAGCATTGGTTCTGCGGCGATTGGCTCAACCTCCGTTTGAACCTTTATCTTCAGCCGATTTGAAGTTTTTGCCTTACAAAACTGCCTTTCTGTTGGCTCTCGCATCTGCAGCTCGGGTTTCCGAGTTGCATGCTATTGATGCGAGAGAGATTAAGCATGACAGGACTTGGTCCTATGTTCTGCTTACAACTTTACCAGAGTTTGTGGCGAAGAATCAATCCCTCTATGATTGTTCATCTCGGGAGTTCAGGATCCCAGCTCTGTCAAATTTTTTGTCGCAAGGTCTCGAGGACGACAACTTATATTGTCCGGTTCGAGCTCTTGCAGTGTATGTTAATCGTTCCAAGAACCTGCGAGCAGGGAGGAGACGGTTGTTCATACCTTTCGGACCTCGGAGCCAGCAGGAGATTTCAAAAAATACGATCTCCTCCTGGCTCTCCAAAACGATTAGAATGTCTTATATTGGGGTGTCGCCCACACAGGCAGGGTTAGTAAGTCTCCGCTCATGAGATCAGGGCAATAGCGGCTTCTTGGCCTCTGTGGTCCAATAGGTCCGTGACGGATATAATGAAGGCCTGCTACTGGCGCTCCAATACCACTTTTGCGGCATACTACCTTAGGGACATGACCGTAAGCCAGGATGATGTCTACTCGTTGGGGCCTTTGGTGACAGCACAGCGGATCACCTGGGCCGGGGCATCAGGGGCGCACTAAGAACTTAGTGTTTTTATCCTGTTTTTAATGGTGAGTGTCTTACTATTCCACCCCACATTTAAAAAAGGGGGGGGGGCATGTTGGACTCCTCCATTTTAGTTGGCTGTTACACCGAGGTTCCATAGGTTCCTCGGTGCAAGAGATATATTAGGTGAACATTCTAATGATTCACTGGGGCTTATCTCTTAGGAGTTCCGGCAGTCCTGTCCCTTTGGGATTTTGCTCAGCCTGAGTTCCAAGGCTGACTACCTGTTTCTCTGCTCATGCGTCTTCCCGTTTGGGTTCTTTTTCTCCCGCCATCCGGGTGTGGTATTCTACCCATATGTCAGTAAGGTTGGTTTTTATTGCGTAAAAAATTTACAAGTAATTTTTACATTTTTAAGCTAAAAACCTACCTTACTGACAGGGATTGTCCCGCCCAGCCTCCCCGCTAGGGACACTACCACGAGGTGTAGGAGAGGAAGTGCATGGCCTAGGGATAGTCGCGCATGGGCAGTGGCACAGGATATACTGTGGGATATTTCATTTTCTTTACTTGAGTAGGGGTGCTAGGCACTATACCCATATGTCAGTAAGGTAGGTTTTTAGCTTAAAAATGTAAAAATTACTTGTAAATTTTTTATATTTTTAGCTCGCCGTATACGAAGTAGGCGAGGTATTGGGAGAGAGAGGGGAAAAGTGTTGGTGTCGGTGTCGGTGGCGGTGGCGGTGTTGGTGTCCGGTTAGACTTTTATGTTTAGGCTGGACTTAGAAAGTTTTCTGGGTTAATCTTTTCTGTTTAGGCTGGACTTAGAATAATTTTGACTTCTTATTAGGCATGAGATGCAGTGTACATTGTATACACAGTCATACATACCAAATCACATACAGTATATTCCTTTATAGTATTTACTAATAGTTTTTGACATTATTTTATTTCAGAAGTACAATATCAAAATAACTGGCCCGAACCCCTGTTAGTTTTTAATTTCGTGTCGCCTTAAATGAAGGACGCCATTTCCTAAAATTTTATCAAATTCTCGTTGACCCTGAAGCTTTTGTACAACCATATCTGTGTCCACACATTTAACTTACTATATTAATTAAAAGTGAGTTTGAATCAGTTTGTGAGCTCAGTCTTTACCCGTCCACATTATTATGGAGCATTACAGTATGATTGGACACAGTTGTCATTGCGTTCTTTTATTTGCATATAAATGTGAAGGTTTACCACAGTGCAAGTGTCCCATTGCCTGTTGGAAATGATAGATTTAGTCCTACTATTGCACTGTTATTAGCTTTGTTTGTTCACATATCATCACACAAAGTTACACCAAGAACGTGCTCAAAATCGCACACCTATTGTTCCTAACTACATGTATACATGAACATGTATTCATCAGATCTATGCAATGGGATGTGTAGGCTTACTTTTGGAAAAAATGTAATCTTTATTGGTAGTTATATAATATAGTTCCTCCTTCAATCCAACCTCAATATCACTAAATATAGAAATCATATTTCTGAATAAATTTATTATTTTAAATGATGTGCATTGCCAATGATGTGCAACCTCAAATGATGTGCCATCCTTAAGGGCTCGATCTTTTTGCGAAGCTGCATACATCTCTTATATGTGATACTAACCTATTAGGTAGGAGATGCAGTGTACATTGTAGGTTTAATATACTTGGTGTAAGAATTACGCACAAGACAGAGCCTACAATAGCCTGTCTGAGCTCAACAATGCGTCTAGACGTGACCCGTTTCAGCTGCACAAAAGCCTCAACAATGCGTTCTTACACCGACCTGTTACATATCCACAAACACGTCAAATCAACTACAATATATTCCTTTATAGTAATTACGGTACTAATAGTTTAATGACATTATTTCATTTCAGAAGTACAATATTAAATATTAACCCCTGGTGGTTTGAAATTTTGTGTCGCCTTTAATGAAGAACACCATTTCCTTCAATTTTGGTATCGAATCCCATTCCTCATCATGATTTAACCTCAAGCTTTTGCACGAACCATATTTGTTCAGGCATTTCACACCCACATCTCAGACAAAATTTCAATTGTACATGTATGCATAATGACATGTATAAGCTTACTTTTGGAAAAAAGGTAATCTTTATTTCAAGTTTTATAATATAGTTCATGTTTCAATCCAACTTCAGCATCACTGACGAAGAAGTCAAATTTTTATTGCAATATGTATTGTCATTGCCAGTGATGTGCAACCTGAAGGGCTCGATCTTTATGTGAAGCTGCATGTTATTGAATACCCAAAAGGCGAGCTGCCGGGTTACACATAACCCTTGTTAGTTTATGCAGAAGGAGGTCATTGGGTACCGAGTCAAACGCTTTGGAAAAATCTAAATAAAGGATGTCAATTTGACCAGAGTTGTCCAAGGCATGACCAATTGTGTGCAACTTGCCGAAGGGCGGTGGTTCTCTCCAGGTACTCCGGCTTCCTCCACCAACCAAACTGACTGTCACCATATGAGTGAAACAAACTTGAGTGTGACATTAAGCCAAATTCCCTCCTCCTCCAATTGTGTGCAGTAACAACAACAGGGAAATTTGTTGAGTCCAATATTTGATTTTTTGTAAATTTGTTGATTTGGAAAATTAGCAAAAAATCGTTAAGAAGAAAGGGTTAGAGTGTTTAGATGGTGTTTATTACACATAGCCTCCTCAATTCAGATTCTTCAAAATATTTGACTCTGTGGCAAAACACAATTGATTTTTTCCAAACATTGATGCATTTGATTTTTTTTCGAGGAGTTCTTTTGAAGGCTGCTGTGAGACCCTGTATATAACACTGATGCCTGGCATTAGTAGACACCAAACTTGTGTACAGATATCTGGACAAATTTATGTAGAAGGATTTTTGAACAGTGTCTTTTTACCCCTCGGCCAAAGGGTATTGTCGTCATCATGTACGTCCGTCCGGCTGTCCGTCACACCTTTCTCGTTACCAAGATATCTTTAGAACGACTTAGCCTACCAGGCACACCAAACTTGCAGTGCACATCCAGATGCTCATGACCCAGAACCCTATTGAATCTGTACCCGATTGATTGGAAGCTTTGACTGCCATCTTTAATTTATGTGAAACCATCACAGCTTTCTCGTTACCAAGATATCTTTAGAACGACTTACCCTAGGCACATCAAACTTGCAGTGCGCATCCATATGCTCGTGGCCCAGAACCCTATCGAATCTGGACCCGATTGGTTGGAAACTTTGGTGGCCATCGTTAATTTATGCAAAACCATGAATCTTGTTTATCTCTGGAACAATTTCGCTGTTCAGTGTGAAACTTGGTATAGATCATCGATGCATCAACAAACTTCAAAGGAATGACCAAACCAGTTTCCCCGATTGAGTGGAAACCTTGGTGGCCATCTTTAATTTATGCAAAATCTTTAATGATATATATGTCTGAAAAGTGTTCTATACGAAACTTGGTATACAGCATCGTTGTATCAAGAGACTTGCAATGAATAACCACATCAGTTCCTCTGAGTGGCGGGAAGGATGGGTGGCCATCTTTAATTTTTGCAAAATCATTGATGATCTCTATCTCTGACACCGTTCAAGTGCTCGTTGTAAAATTTGGTATACATCAGCGACGCATCAAGAGACTTACGATGAATGACCGATCTGGTTTCTTGATTGGGTGGAAATCTTGGCGGCTATCTTTAATTTATGCAAAATCTTTAATAATATATATCTCTGATACCATTTAAGTGTTATATGCAAAACTTGGTATACAGCATCGATGTATGAAGAGACTTGCATGAATGAATAACCACATCAGTTCCTCTAAGTGGCGGGAAGGATGAGTGGCCATCTTTAATTTATGCAAAATCATTAAAGATCTCTATCTCTGACATCATTCAAATGTTCAATGTAAAAGTTGGTATACATCATCGATGTATCAAGAGACTTATGTAATTAATACCGGTTTCTCCGATTGAACGGAAACCTTAGGGGCCATTTCTAATTGCAAAATTTTTGATAATCCATATATTTGTCACTTGACTGCTTGGTGTTCTTGATATCTTGGTTCAAATTGAATACATTATGAATAGCTGGTGCCCAGAGTCGAGGGGTTTTCAGATGCACAGCTTCGTATTTGTGCATATAGGAAAATTGCTAGCCTTTGCATGTACATGAGAAATTTAGGTGCACAATGTGTATGTTATTTTTTTACTCAAATTCCAGCCTGGATCCAGTTTCCCTGATTGGGAGGAAACCTTGGTGGCAATCTTTAATTTATGCAAAATCTGATACCATTTAAGTGTTCTATACAAAACTTGGTTAACAGCATCGATGTATCAAGATACTTGCAATGAATAATCACGTCAGCTCTTCTGAGTGGCGGGAAGGATGGGCAGCCATCTTTAATTTATGCAAAATCATTAAAGATGTAATCAGCCTCAAATGTAGGCTGGAATCGATCTGTCCCAAACTGCATGAAAATGATATATGTTACGACAGATACAAAATATAACACATATATGACCATAAACAACTAAACTTGTTTTTGCCATTCATGAAAAAATAGAAGGAATTTGTCTTCAAAAATAAATGGCATGCAGGCCTTGTGATTTGAGGCGCGCGATCGCGCACGCGCACCATAACGCGCCTGAAGAGGCACTGAGGTGCGTTTCGAACGCGCGCCTTAAACTTTATGACCCCTTCAAACTTTCGCCATGACAAATTTTGACGCGAATCTGCCGATCCATTCGCGTGAAGATTCGCCTGACAGGGCATCCGGGTGAATCGAAACGGATTCGCATAGAATTGAACGTAAAATTAAACGTTACCAGCTGAAAAATTACGATTGAGCCCCGTTCGCCGATCATCAACGTGCATACAGTTATTGCTGTCGAAAACTGGACTCTATATCATCTATCTATCGCCACGTGCCTAGTATGTTCGCTGATCTGTCGAGCGTTTTCATTGGATCGTTTACGGCAGCCCGCCAATCGCTGACATTGTAACAAGTGTCACGGGCCAACTTCCACTTTGCAGTTGAAAACGAAAAGATGAAATGGCTACCGACACAGGGCCTAAAAACGCGGAAACAAATTAAAAAAACGGCCCTGTGTCAGTGGGAAAATAGCCTGAGAGATAACTTTGCATTCCATTTTAACGATGTGGGCGATGAGGTGGTACAGGCCTTTTGCAAAGTGTGCCAGAAACTACGATCAACTAAACAGTGCATGTATATTGAGGCAAAATAGTAGCCGACGTCAGTTACGGCAAAAACGAAACTAGATACCTGCTAAAGCCAAACTTGATTAGACACGTAAACAGCGATGGACATCGCGAGTGTTTGAAAACTGAAACGGATTCAGACATTCCAAATTTCTGTTACTGAAGGCAAGTGAATGGATTGAATGATTGAAGTGATGATGATGACGATGTAAAAATTGCCATGTGCCTGTCCTAGTCAATTTTTTTACAATTTGTGGTTTTTCAGAGTTTTATTTCTAGTTTACCAATCTTGTTTTCAGCCTTTCGCTCAAGCTCATTAACTGATTGTGTGAATTTTAAATACAAAAAAAAAAAACTTAAAACAGTGTTTCTTGATTTTATTATTACCTCATTATCTTTCATAGCTAATGTGGAGTAAACCAGTAAATATTAGTTCCCCCTGGATTCTCCTGCAACATTGCTGCGAGAATCCATGAATGGCTGGATTCTCGGCCAGCACACATTTATTTCAATTCACACCTTAACGTTTCAAACACTGTATCACACACCTTAAAAAAATTTAGGTGTGCATTTTAGGTGTGCTAACCACACACCTCGCACGATTTAAGGTGTGCTTTAATCACTCGCCAGGGCCCGTACAGATCACAAGGCCTGGGCATGGCATGCAGCTTGCCATTTATTTTTCGACGGCTGTGTCAACAAGCATTTACACGTGTGGTGCATTCTGCCTACGTATCCTCTATCACTCTACTGAACATTAGGCACGAGCCAGGACATTATCCCTTGGCTGCAGCTGTTCAGCAGTCCGATTCATGAACGTTGCTACACTCACACACGCTCATTTTACTCTCCACGTCGAGCACATATTGAATGGCAAAACAGAAAACCCGTCGAAGCGATTAGAGTTTCAAATTTCTCTGACAAGATATTCTTGCATTGAATTCGTTGTATATGGCGATCCCACTATCATCAAACATAATACCTATGATGAGAGAGTTTACAAAATTCATCGATTTCGCGGCTGGTTACATCTTTAATGTTTTCTACCTCTGATACCCGTTCAAATTTCGTTTTTTGGAAATTTTGATTCTGGTCCGGTTTTACCAGAAAAGTGATACTTGATGTGGTCTAAATTGTGATTTGAGCATTTAAAACTCATATTTTACCTTATCTTAATAAAGTATTTATTGGTATTTATACTTTCAGATGACATAATATCTTCTAACTTTTCAGCTTGATTCAAGTTTGTGGTCTGTCAGCCCTTGGCAGATTCATTGCTATGAGTTACGTGAAAAAAGCACAATGGGCATAATATATGCTGGCCAAATATAAATGTCTTTTTGGATAGTTGCCTCCCCTTGTATTTTTTTTCTGAGGTTCTCCAGCTATTATAAATTAATGTGCATATTTTAAAAAGAATATAAATACAGGATGACTATTGTCACATTGCCATTGAATATAATTATTTGTTTCTTCCAGGATTTGATAGCTTTCGGTCAAAAAAAATATGTTCATTCAACTTATTTTTTAGCTTTTTTCATTTTTTATACGCCTGCCCAAAAGGCGGTCGTATTATGGGATGGCGGATTCCGTCCGTCTGTCCGTCTGTCCGGTTCTCGTGTCCGGTCTATATCTGGGACAGTTTTCTATCCACAGCTCCAATTTTTGGTGAGTGGATACCCTACGGGGAGACGATGTGTCGTGTACCAAAATGAAGGTCGAGGTCACAGGTCAAAGGTCACTGGCCTAAAAAACAGGAAATCACTGAAGTGTTCGTGTCCGGTCTATATCTGTGAACGTTTTCTATCCGCAGTTGCAATTTTTTGTAAGTGGATATGCCAGGTGGAGACGATGTGTCGCGTACCAAAATTAAGTTCGAGGTCAGAGGTCAAAGGTCATTGTTGTCAAAAATCAGGAAATCATTGATCGTTGACAGTTTTCTATCTACAGTTCTAATTTTTGGTGAGTGGATGCCCTAGGGGGGGAACGATGTGTTGCATATTAATGTAGGTCAAGGTCAGAGGTCAAAGGTCAGTGTGATCGAAAAATCAGGAAATCGTTAAAAATTTCTTATTTTTTGTGAGTGGATTCAATAGGCGGAAATGAAGTGATGCATACCAAAAATTAGGTCAAGGTCAAAGGTCACTGACCCCAAAATTAGGAAATTATTAAAAATAACATTTTTGTGTCAGTAGATACATTAAGGACACACTATGTGTCACATACCAAAATGTAGGTCAAGGTCAAAGTGACCCCCAAATCGTGAAATTGTTAAAAATCATGATTTTTTGTGTCCATTGAGAAATTGAGGGGAGACGGTTTGTCATGTACCAAAATTTAGGCCAAGGTCAAAGGTCAAGGTCACTGTGACCCCAAAATCAAGAAATCATTAAAAGTCACATTTTCATATATGCCTGTCGAAGACGAGGTCATGTAATGCGATGTTGCGTTCTGTCCATTCATCCATTAACATTTGTTGTCCATGCGATAGCTCTAGTTTCAAGGTATGGATTGGTACCAAACTTTGAGTATACCTTACTCGCATGGTAAAGTGGAACCATACATATGAGATCAATTTGTCAAAGTTCTAGGTCGCAGTCCCCCAAAACTGAATCAAGCTTAGCTGACTAAATGTGTTGGAATATTGTTGGAATATTCAAAAGTCTTTCCCCTGCATTTATATGATATTGTCCTGTGGAGTTGTCTCCCATGTTTGAAACGCTTCATTTAGTTAAACTGTTGTGAAATAAAAACCATACATTTACTAATTTAACGGGGAGAGGAGTCCTTTATGAACTTCACACCTGTTTATTAACTCAAGAACAAAGGTTTACTTCATCACTTTCTTCTTCCTTCATGAAAAATTCTCTCGTCTGAAAGGAATCCATTTGCAGAAAAACTACTATTTTCTTGTGTTTGACTATTGTCGATTTCAGTGTGGGATATGTGAGCTCTCAGCTCTTGCTGCAAGGTCAACCAGTTACCAAGAGTTAAGCTCATTTTAGTTTATCATTCAATGTAAGATGTGATATATGTTACATTCTCATAAGCAAAAAATTGTAGACCTTTCTCTGATCAATTGGAATCAAGGCTATTAAACAACCTTGAAATTTGAACCAATGTAATACCAGATATACGGGCGTATATTGAAGCCCCTTGGGCTCTTGTTTTCTTCTTATTTAATTATATCCAACAAATATCATCATATTATAGGTCTTCATGCCAGCCAGAAGGCGGTTGGGTTGCTAAAATAATGGATTTTTTCCATGTTTATCCAATGTTAACATTGGGGATAGCATTTTCAGGTTTTTTCACAAAAACCCACTTACATCACTGCCTAGATATTTGATATCGTTCAATTGTTCAAAAATGAAACTTGGTGCTCATTATCGATGCATCAAGAGACTTACAATGGATGAAAGAACCGGTTTCTCTGATTAGGTGGAAACATACTTGGTGACCATTTTTTATTTACTCAAAGTCATTAATGATGTATATCTCTGATCTACCATTTCAGTGCTTCATATGAAACTATACATCATTGATACATCAAGAAACTTACGAATATTGACACCAGTTTCTCTGATTAGGTGGAAAACTTAATTGCCTTCCTCAGTTTATGCAAAATCTATATGGTTTGGTCCTGTTCAAGTGTTTGATGCATGACTTTGTATACATCATCAATACATCAAGAGAATAACAATGAATGACGGAACCATTCTCCTCTGATTGGATGGAAACCTTGGCGGCCATTTTTAATTTATTTAAAATCATCGATCTATTTTTAGCCCACCATCACCAGATGGTGGGCTGTTCAAATCACTTTTCGTCCGTCGTCCGTCTGTCCATCCATCGTCTGTCCATCCGTCGTCAGTCCGTCCGTAAACAATTCTTGTTACCGCGATTTCTCAGGAACTACTAGATGGATCTTTTTTCAAATTTGGTACCTAGGTTCCCCTTGGGGTCTAGTTGTGCAAGAAACCTTTTCTGGTCCGATTCGAAAATCCAATATGGCCACCAGGCAATCATCTTGGATTTCCCCATGAAACCTTGTTACCGCGATTTCTCAGGAACTACTGCATGGATCTTTTTCAAATTTGGTACACAGGTTCCCCTTGGGGTCTAGTTGTGCAAGAAACCTTTTCTGGTCCGATTCGAAAATCCAATATGGCCACCAGGCAGCCATCTTGGATTTCCCCATGAAACCTTGTTACCGTGATTTCTCAGGAACTACTGCATGGATCTTTTTCAAATTTGGTACACAGGTTCCCTTTGGGGTCTAGTTGTGCAAGAAACCTTTTGTGGTCCGATTAGAAAATCCAATATGGCCACCAGGCAGCCATCTTGGATTTTTCCATGAAACCTTGTTACCGCGATTTCTCAGGAACTACTGCATGGATCTATTCCAAATTTGGTACACAGGTTCCCCTTGAGGTCTAGTTGTGCAAGATACCTTTTCTGGCCCGATTCGAAAATCCAACATGGCCACCAGGCAGCCATCTTGGATTTCCCCATGAAACTCGGTTATCGTCATTTCTCAGTACTGCATGGATCTTTCTCAAATTTGGTACACAGATTCTCCTTAGGGTCTAGTTTTGCAAGATGCCTTTTCCGGTCTGAATCGAAAATCCAATATGGCCACAAGGCGGCCATCTTGGATTTCCCCATGAAACCTTGTTATCCCGATTTCTCAAGAACTGCTGCATGGATCTTTCTCAAATTTGGTACACGGGTTCGCCTTGGGGTCTAGTTGTGCAGGATACCTTTTCTGGTCTGATTCGAAAATCTAATATGGCCACAAGGTGGCCATCTTGGATTTCACCATGAAACCTTGTTATCGTGATTTCTCAGAAACTACTGCGTGGATCTTTCTCAAATTTGGTACACAGGTTCGCCTTGGAGTCTAGTTGTGCAAGATACCTTTTCTGGTCCGAGTCGAAAATCCAATATGGCCACCAGGCAGCCATATTGGATTTCCCCATGAAACTTAGTTATCGTCATTTCTCAGTGCTGCATGGCCACGCCTTGTGACCAATTTGGATTTTCGATTCAGACTGAAAAAGGTGTCTTGCAAAACTAGATCCTAAGGAGAATCTGTGTACCAAATTTGAGAAAGATCCATCCAGTAGTTTATGAGAAATCACAATAACAAGGTTTCATGGGGAAATCCAAGATGGCCGCCTTGTGGCCATATTAGATTTTCGATTCGATTCCTTATGAAACCTTGTTATCGTGATTTCTTAGAAACTACTGGATGAATCTCTCTCAAATTTGGTACACAGGTTCGCCTTGGGATCTAGTTGTGCAAGATGCCTTTTCTGGTCCGATTCGAAAATCCAATATGGCCACCAGGCAGCCATCTTGGATTTTCCCATGAAACTTTATCGTCATTTCTCAGGAAGTACTACATGGATCATTCTCAAATTTGGTACACAGGTTCCCCTTGGGATCTAGTTGTGCAAGATGCCTTTTCTGGTCCGATTCAAAAATCCAATATGGCCACCAGGCAGCCATCTCGGATTTCCCCTTGAAACTTTGTCGTCATTTGTCAGGAAGTACTGCATGGATCTTTCTCAAATTTGGTACACAGGTTCACCGTATGATCTAGTTGTGCAAGATACCTTTTCCGGTTCAAATTGAAAATCCAATATGGCCACCAGGCGGCCATCTGAGATTTCCCATGAAACTTTGTTATCATGATTTCTCAGAAAGTACAGCCTGGATCTTTCTCAAATTTGGTAGACAGGCTGCCCTTGTGATCCAGTTGTGCAACATACCTTTTCTGGTCCGATTCCAAAATCCAATATGTCCATCAGGCGGCCATCTTGGATTTCCCCATGAAACTTTGTTATTGCGATTTCTCAGGAACTACTGCATGGATCTTTGTCATATTTGGTACACAGGTTCCCCTTGTCGCCTAGTTGTGCAGGATACTTTTTCTGGTCTGATTCGAAAATCCAATGTGGCCCCAAGGCGCCCATTTTGAATTTCCCTGTGAAACATTGTTATCGTGAATTCTCAGGAAATATTTCATGGATCTTTCTGAAATTTGGTACACAGATCCCACATGGGGCCTAGTTGTGCAAGATGCCTTTTTTGGTCCGATCGTCTTAGTAACAATGGTCAAAAAGATCCTCTTGTCATAAGCTTACAATTATCGGACAATGGTGGGCGCCAAGATCCTTCAGGATCTCTCGTTCCTTTTGTACTGTTCAAGTGTTCAGTAATGATTCCTTGAATGCATCATCGATACATCAAGAGACAAGGAATGACTGCCAGTTTCTCTGATTAGACAGAAACCTTGTGAACCATTTTCAGATGCGCAACTTCGTATTTACCACCATAATTGTATCTCAGACATGTCTAATAAAGCCAAGGATTACTGAACTTGCTTCGCTGGGCTACTGCTAAAACTGACTTTGAGGTAATCATAGTGCATGTATGTTTGCCCGTCTGTTTTTGCGTTAACACCATATCTCAAAAATATTTTGATCACATGCATCACCAATTGCTTACTGCCACCAATTGCTTGTTCCATAACCAAGACCTTAGACCCATGGTTGAGGGGTTCTCTTTTCAAGAGCAGGTTTACTCTTTTCACTGATTTTAATCGTCAACATCAACATTTCAAACTTACATGAAAACTGCTTAGTATTGTACAGATGTGCACTGTCAGTTTATCACCCCTCGGGCAAAATTTACCCGAAGGGTATTGTCGGCATCCTGTATGTTCGTCTGTTCGTCTCCGATTTGTCATTACAACCATATATCAATAATGACTGCCTAGGAATACCAATCTTATATCGCACATGTATGGTCAAAGAACAAAATCTTATTGAAAATCATCGAGACTGACCCAGATTTTCCCATGTCACGAGGTCAAACTGTGTCAATTAATCATGAATTTATTGTTATCACCATGATATCTCAATAATGACTACGCCTAGGAACACCAAACTTACACCACTTATTTATATGGTCTTAAAACAGAAGCCTATAAAAAATTGGTGAGATTGATCTATATTTTCTGAGTCACTGGATCAAATGAGTCCATATATAATATTTCAAGTATAATAAGGCCTAAGCTTACTTAACTTACACTAGACATCATCAGGTCTTGGAGTACCGGTACAGTAAAAATTGTCCTTAGGGTATTGTCATCTTGTAAGTATGTAGGTTCGTGTTTTCTCATTACCAGAATGAATATGCCTAGGTACACCAAACTTACATCACACATGCATGTGGTCACAAGACAGAAGCCTATCAAAAGTCAGTGAGATCGACCCAGTTTTTTGGGTCACCAGGTCAGATTAGGTCATTTTGTCACCATTTATGATTGTATGATTGATAAATGATTTCCTGGGAGCACCAAACTGACATCACACATGCATGTGGTCATAGAGCAGAAGTATAGCGCAAAATGAGATTGACCTACATTTGGGATCACTGGGTCAAAGTAGTTCCTATTGGTTATTAACTATGATAATTCATGCATGATCATGCCTAGGCAAACTGACCTTACATTGGACACAAACATTGGCTTCATCCAAAATTGGCATTGGAGTATTGTCATCATGTATGTATATATCTACATGGTACAGAAGCCTTGAAAAAATTAGTCACATTGTCCCATATTTTCTGATTCATTACTCATTGTCATCAACTGCTTGTTCTTTAACAAGGGCCCTATTTTAATACCTCCAAGGCAGAGGGGCTCTCAGTGCTTTGCACAGTTCAGGTTTACTTGTTTCGATGATTTTCCACTGAGTTTTGACCTTTCATTATCACCAATGTTGGACACAGTACATATTACCATCTCCCTTCAATTTAATTGGCAAAGAAGTTTAAAATATTTCATAGCATATGCTTAATATATTTCATAGCATATGCTTAATATTATGTAGGTGTGCAATGTAAATTTTGTCAGCATATATCCATGCATTTCTGATCGCTTTTCTTGTGCATTGTGTTTTACCTCGGTCTTCTATCAAATTCTGCTCCCAGACCTTTATACTTTTTATACAGTTCAGTAGAGCTTCACACCAATCTGTTTGATTCCATGATTTAGAATCATGTTGGGGAGTTGAGAGGAATTGGATTCCTAGGCTATTCTTGTTGAAAACAAATCTTGTATAACCCCAGACCACCTCAACCCATAGTTTACATTCATTCATTGTTTCTTCTCCTAATACTGCTTAATAACCTGTGCAGAAAAGCGGTAAACACAATGCCGATCATCCCACCATCAACACAACATTAAATGGGATAGCTTGTACATGTAGATAATACTGCGCGTTGTTTTAGCTCGCCAGTGTACAAACCACCAGGATTATTATGATTGAAAGGGGACAAATGAATTTAAATAAGAAGTTTACCATGCCTTCATTTTGAAATCTTAAATTTCCAGTTTCAGAAATGATATTTATAAAATACAGTTAATTTTCATAATAATTGTTCACCAAGGTTTGAAATTGATCTTTATTTTTTTCTCAAAGAAACTATTTCACACTGCGTAAATTATGCAATCATTACAATTTGTCACTTTATTCTGAAACAAAAACGAGACATTCAGTTGAAGTTTGATGAAATGATGCGAGATAGTAGCATATTCTGGCAAGTTAATTAACTCCTGTGACCTTTGCTGGTGAGGTCAAATGCTTGATGGCAATGGAGGAAGTGACTGGCAATCTTTTTCTTTATCCAAACTTGGACTGACAATGTTTTTCGTACATCCAAATTTGGAGTAAATTGTAAATCCTTGATAAAAGTTATCAGGAATGGATCATAGTCATGGATGAGTTACAAACTACGAACAAATTAGTTGAACCCAAACTGTCAGCATTTGGAGTATTCCACAATCAGTCAGTGATGAGAAAATGAGGGCAAGGCTGATTTATTTTCAAATTCATTTGTATAATTTTTTTGTGTTCTTAAGCTAAGCAGGCAAATTCGGCATTGTAATCCCTAGTATGCTCACAGGCGAGAGGACACAAGGAATCAATTAACATGTTGGAATTTTTGGATAATTTTGGCTCCATGTTTTGCAGACAGATAGTCCTCAACATCATGACCAGGGGACGTAACTCTTTCTGGAGAGTTCATTCATTTTTTGCCCGTCTTTCTTCATCATAAAATTCTCTATTTCCACCAATTCAACCATTCTGAATCAAGCTACCAATGGCTTGTGAAACATTTTTCCTTTGATTCTGAAGGATATCAAGTAATATCTTATATACATCTTGTATAAAATCAACCTGTAGTCTTCAGCTTTAAAACTCCTACCAGCTCATTTCATTTATCGCACCGATTTCCATCACATAATTAGAAACCACCTTTGCTCATATCTGCCATTCCCGTCAAAATACATACCCAGGGATTTATATGTAACAGGGTTCGTACGGGTCCTGGAAAACCTGGTATGTCGTGGAAAAATTCAGGTCTGGAATAAAGAGATTTTGAGGCAAAAGTCAAGGAAAAATGAAACGACTGGAAATATCTATAAAACCTGCCTTTTGCTTTGAGTTTATTCTCTGAATGAAGTTTTCGCTAAACTGCCATCAAAGTGTCTAGAGGGTTTTTTTAAGTCTTGTCAGACAGGATGCTAGTATAGTTATTGTCTATTTCATTGTTTCACCTTTATGATAAAAACAATGAGTTACCAATTAGAAACTTGTAAAAAAATCCATTGCTGAGTGTACAATAAAGCTCACTATCAAAGTGGATTGCCACTGTAATGAGTAAATGTCATAGGGAAAACGCATGCAGGTAACCACTAATTGCTATTCGTATGTCAGGAATTCCATTGTAATGGTCAAAATAAAATATATGCACATTTGTTACAATTGATTCTTTGCCATAACCCGAACCTTTTGCTATAACAAAGCATGTCAACTCGTATACGAACTTTCAGATTCTTATAATATAGTATTCAAACCAAAAAGTGAGCCTTGAGTGAATATCAGAAAGAGTTACCTCCCCTACATAACCAATGTTTCCATAATGTGTACATGATACATCATCTGGTGCAGGAAGACCTAGAAGCCTAGGAATATTTTGGATAGACAACAATAAGTTCCTGGGATCATTGATCATCAGTATTAAAGGCACTTATCCATAGCTTTGTATATTTATTCCTCTGGATCTTTTGGCTTATCCATAGCTTTGCATATTTGTTCCTATGGTCTTCTGGCCTTAGTTGAAAAAATTGAATATATTCCATTGTTGAACTGCATGTAAAGAACAAAACAAGTAATTTTTTTTTTCTTTTAAATTCTGCAGGTTTTGGACCTAGAAGAGCTTCACAAAATCTAGAGGCAGGTGTAACCATGCAACCAAGTGCTACTGGTATGGGTAGAAGTCCACTGGAATCTGCCATGCTAGCTCAACAAGACATACGAGCAGTTTCAAACCAGATCTACACGTCAAGTGCTTCTCAAGAATCTCGGCTTACGAACACTACTGTGCAAACTGTGAGACCACAAATGTCCTCCGCTCAGGAACCCTCATCGACTGATGTCTTGAGAGTTCATCAGTTGCACACAGATTCGAGTGCACGAGACCCCAGTGTTGTAAATAAAGGGGGATTTTTACATAGTGTTTCGACCAGCTCCTCCTCGGACAGTGTAATGGACAGTATGAACTGCCAGCCTTCTGTCAGCGCCACAGGTCAGACTGTGACATCATGTCCCAACATGTCATCTATGTCTCACCCAAAGTCTGTCAGCACAAGCCAGGGGCAGATGTTGTGCCACCCTGCCAGTAGAAGTCAGTTTGGCAATAGGACTAGTACTAGTAATAGTAATAATGATATGAACGATTTAAGGCATGGCCACGGTCATCCAGACTTGATAAACTGTGCAACGTCTAGTGCCAGTCCAGCAAACATTCACATGTGCAATACAGTGGATGCAGCAGTATACATGGGTACACCGCAACCCCCCACCATTAATGTTACTGATTCTCACCTGCCGCATACCACTTACTCGCATCCGACGATATCACAAACTCAGGTGTCTCAGAGCCCACACAAAACTCCTCCACTGCAGAAGTTGAATGCAGATGTTGGCACTAATGGCCCGATTGATTGTGCTGACATTCTGGGTGCATTCCCGGATGACTTGGTCAACTGTCAAGGAAGTGATTACTTTAGTCAGAAGTTGGATGGGTTGGATCCCAGTTTTGATTCTAGACTAGGAAACCTGACAAGTCTGCCGGTGCTTCCCAGTGACCTCCTCGATCAAGAACTGTGGAAAAACTACATCTCGGCTGAGCTTCCGGCTTTGAAAGAGAAACTGGATGTTGGTCAATCAATTATGTCTAATGAACGGAATCTGGCAGTGCCACAAGGTGTATTAGCATCCGGCAGATCAACTCCAGGCATGACATCGGCTATTAGGCAGTCCAACAGCCCAGATCAACTGAAAGGATCGAATGTCACCAGCATGTACACGCGTAAATCACCAACAGGAAGTGGGGGAGCTGGTAACATGTTAAGTATGTTTTCATCAGGTATGTCAGGCTTGCCCCTGCCTAAGAGACTAACAGAGTCCATTCAGAAACTTGTGAAGCCCTTGCCTCCGGATCTGTCTAGAAACCAAGCAATGAGAAAGTCTCCAAGCCAAAAACAAAGTTCTCTGAGCAACTCTCCTCCTAGAGCTAATATACACAGCCATAATACAGGTACACCATACTCCAGATCACCACCGCTAGCTTACGAATCTTTGCAGCAGCAAGGAATTAGTAGTGTTTTGACGCCACCCAAAAGTCCAGTTCGTGCCGGATTGGGTGATGGCCTGTCAGTTGGGAGTTCCAAGCCTGTGTCTCCGAAAGGTTTAAGTCCTAGTTTTCACCATTCAACTGGCAGCACTTCACCTTCTCCGCAAAATGCTCCTAGGTCAACGAGTCCTCATCTGGCTGTCCCAGCTCATCCGTTATCCTCTGGGCCTCACGTACAGGAGAACCATCAAATCGGAGCGTCTCAAAGCAGGGATGGGCCGTCAGCTGATAAGGATAACCAGATCATTTACAACAATACAGATAGTGATTTTGTGCAATCTTGGAACGGTGCTACTTCACAAATTTCTGGGCAGCAGCAGCAAAGTCTTCGTGAACATTCTTTTGCATCTGCTGAAAATAATAGCAAATCCGCACTGTCTGTAATGTTGAATAACACAGATCATGCGAGTAAAGGAGCCACAAGTAACACAGAGAGCAATACCAGAAGTGGAGAAACTGCTGTAGTTGGCCATATTTCCCGAGAAGAAGGGTTATCCATTCCTCTTCATGAGAGTGGCTTGTCAGCCAGTAGTAATCAAGAGCAGTCGAGTGTTTCAGTTAATACAGAAATCAGTGTGGAGCAGGATCTATGCAAGGCCAACCTGTCCTGCTCTAACCCTTTAATTATGCAGCCAGAATCTGTTTCTGAAACATGCGAGGAACCTGTACTGTTAGCAGAACAGTCCTGTGACAGCCCTAAACTTCTCTCATCTGGGCAGTGTGCTGGTCAAGACGAGCCACTCTCAACAGGTAATCTGGCGCCTTCCAACTCATGTGACACTGCACGAGTTAAGGAAAAAGCATGTCAGCCGATTTCAAATGAGTTTTCTGCTCATGTTGCTTCCAGTGCTGTGTCAGAAGACTTGGAACATCAATTGACCTCCTCTCACGTTGGAGTGCCCATTGCAAGCTCAGAGGTTGACACGGCATGTCCCGCGACCATGAAGGAAGGCCACATTGAGGACACTGTTTTAAGCAATAGTAATAATTCTAACACTGTCGGTGTAGAACTGTGCTCAGCCACTGAGAGTGGGGGGCAAAGTGATTTTGCCGATATTGAACAACAGGGATTCCCAGTCACAGCTTGTGCTCTACTTGTACCTTCTGAAAGTGAATCCAGAAATTTGGATATTAGCTCAGGAGTACATGTAAAAGAAATTCAGAGTGTGCCGGCAACTGGTAGTTCATCGCCAGGCAGTTATTCTGCAAGTCCGCATGATGATGCTGTGCAGGAAATCGTAGGAACTCCTCGGCTGACATCGGTAACAACTCAAGGTAATAATGAAGCTGAACAAAAAATGGAAGGAGTCACTCAATCTGCCGGTGTCTTGGAGTGTGAGACGCTGCCAAATAGTTTTGAACATGCCAACTCGGATCATGTGATGTCCGCCATGCCAGTTATGCCAAGCCAGCCTGATGACTCTGCTGATCACACTGATACAGCTGTGCTTGAATGTCCAGCAAACCACACAGCTGATATTCAGGCAGTTCCAGCTCATTCCACAGAAGTGTGGGCAAAGCCTGAAGAGGAAGCTCCACGACAACAACGATCATTGAGGAGAAGTAATTCACAGGATGGCACCGAAATTCCAGATTCACCTGTTCTCACGAAGACTCTCCGTGGCGGGAAGACTGTTGACCGGGACACCCCTCGCCCAAGTCGGACTCTGAGGAGAAAGTCTTCCACAGAGGAAGAAACAGGTGCTAAAACTCCCACAGAGGCCAACACCAGTCCACAGCCTCGTCAGCGAGGAACACGTAGTCGCAGGAAGTTACCTGAGGTGGACGATAACCCCGCGGATAACACAGTTTGCAAACGTTCTAAAGTTGATGCCAATGACGACTTACACTCGGATACATTGGAACAGGATGGGGAGATGTTGGGTAAAGATAACACTTCAGGGGACCAGAATGAGGTCTTGGACAAGAAACACGAGCTCAGTGATTCTGTTGATCAGAATCCACCCGACTCAGGTGTGTTGACTGATCACCCTGGTATGGAAAACATTAGTGCTGATGCTTCTGCTAAAAATATAAGCGAAGACAAGTCAGCTTCGCGTCAGGTCAAAGATACCAAGAAAGCTGGGGATAACTTGAAACATGTACTTCGCGACAGTAGACGGGACATGAAGGTCAATGACAAGGTAAACGATAACGATGTGAGAGGACGAGGGAAAGTCTCTGAGAGGTCACTAAGGTCATCCGAAGAGGAACCCTCTACCAGGAGCTCTAGAGGTCAACAGACACGACGTAACAAGCAATCCCCATCAGCTGTAGTGGACAAGTCCCCAACACGGAGTGAGTACAGTTGATCTTTTTTATCCAGCCCATAGCTTTAGGGGCCTTTCAAATATTACGTACGCAGCAAGGGGGGAGGGGGGTCTGAAAATCAATATTTTTTTCCTATATGCGCTGGGTTAAATTTTGCGTATGAATATCCATTTTTAGCTCATCTGGGCCGAAGGCCCGATGGGCTTATGTCATGGCCTGATTGTCCGTCGTCCATCGTGCGTCGTCAGTCGTCCGTAAACATCTTCTTCTCTGAAACCGCTTAAACTTGGCATGCATTTTCCCCCTAATGAGTACACCAGAATTTGTTCATGCAGTGTCGATACGATTTCAAATATGGCTGCCATGGTGGCCATCTTGAATTTGCCAGTGAAATCTTGTCATCATTATTTTTCGGTAACTACTTCATGGATCTTTCTCAAATTTGGTACACCGGTTCCCCTTTGGGACTAGTTGTACAACGTGTACTTTTTGAGTCCAATTTGAATATCCAATATGGCCACCAGGCGACCATCTTCGATTTCCCCATGAAACTTTATCGCGATTTCTCAGGAACTACTGCATGGATCTTTCTCAAATTTGGTACACAGGTTCCCCTTGGGATCTAGTTGTGCAAGATACCTTTAGTGGTCTGATTCAAAAATCCAATATGGTCACCAGGCGGCCATCTTGGATTTCCCCATGAAACATTGTTATTGCGATTTCTCAGGAACTACTGTATGGATCTTTCTCAAATTTGGTACACAGGTTCCCCTTGGGGTCTAGTTGTGCAAGATACCTTTTCTGCTCTGATTCGAACATCCAATATGGCCACTAGGCGGCCATCTTGGATTTCCCTATGAAACTTCGTTATCATGATTTCTCAGGAAGTACTGTATGGATCTTTCTCAAATTTGGTACACAGGTTCCCCTTGGGGTCTAGTTGTGCAAGATACCTTTTGTGGTCTGATTCAAAAATCCCATATGGCCACCAAGCGGCCATCTTGAATTTCCAGATGAAACATTTTTATCGCAATTTCTCAGGAACTACTGCATGTATCTTTCTCAAATTTGGTACACAGATTCCCCATTGGGGTCTAGTTGTGCAAGATACCTTTTGTGGTCTGATTCAAAAATTCAATATGGCCACCAGGTGGCCATCTGGTAAATCCAGTATGGCCGCATCTTGAATTTCCCATGAAACCATGAAATCTCAGGAAATTACTGCATGGATCATTTAGTGTTCGGGGGGGGACAACACAAGTTAGAAACTCATCTATTGCAGTTCTTTAGTAAAAATTTCTCAGAGCTACCTTCTCCAGTTACAGCCAGATGAGCTACAGTGCCATCTTTTTGCTTACGTAATAGTTGAATGGCCCCTGAGCTGCGAAAAGCTTGATATAGGAAACTGAATGATGTATGTGTGTGTCGCTATCCTTGTCCTTGACCGAAAAAAAGTAAAGCAGAGCTGTTAAACTTTTGGACTTTTTTCCACAGCTTCTCGGCCTCGCCCTCTCACGGTGTGCTCCTGAACTAAGGTCCGCCCGCCCCTCTGAATCCTCATATATTTGGTGTGCATACATCATGCTACACTTATTCAACCCATCCATTACCCTCAGGACCATATCCTCGCCCCCGGGGCACCAAGTCTCACCATCTAACTAAGCCTCGCCCGACCCCATACCCTATATATTACGGAAGCTTACAACATGCTACATGTGTTGGACCCATCCACTACCCTCATACCCCACCCCTGAGGCACCAAGCCAGAACCTCTAACTCCTCACGTAAGCCTTGCCCAACCCCATACAGTCATGGTCCTGAAGATTAAAAGCAAGGCTTTACCAATCGTTGGGGACAGACAAGTGATAAACCAATCAGAAGTCTGTACCTTTAAAGTGCATATTTATCTGCAAATAAGGGGAATGTGTATTGGCGAATATGCTGTGACTTTATTAACAGTTTTCCAGCACTTGCAGAAATACTTTGGATGTGTGTCATTGTTGTTAATATTCATATTAGTTCCCCTCTCTATTGCACAGCTTCGCGTGATCGTTCCCCAGTTCGAGGAACCCGAAACCGAACTCCAGATCAACTTGAGGAGTCAAGCCTGGATCAACAATACAAACGTACAACACGCTCAACTATAAAACCTAAAGGTAAGCAGTTCAAGGAAATGGTATTCATTGTTGATAGGCAAGGGAGTGCAAAGTAGACCTCATCGATTCATCATTTATCCGGAGAGACATTCTGTGAATGTTAATATGTCCAAGGCCAATATGTAAAGCCATGCAGCTATATTTGTGTGAATCCACACATTTTGTAAGGTCAGGAAAAGTTAAGTTCTCTAAACTGGAGGTAAAAAAGGTGTTCTTTGCTGAAACATAATAACTTTTCATTACTTCATTATCAGTACTACATTTTAGCAGAACGGACTATACTGAAAGGAAATACTAAGGAGTCTGTGGCTCTCTCTAGATTTACCATGACGACATTACAAACAAATTCAATACTTTTCAGTAAAGTTATGTCCCTTTATCAAGGCAAGAGTTAACTATCTTGAATTTATTTGTAATGTGCTAAGTGTTGATGAAGGCTGTTGGCTGGTAAAATTACTTTGGAAAATCAATGTTTGGGGCATGACAAACTATGATTGGTTGTATAACACTATCTTTGTCATCGCACCACTTCTCCCCAAGGGTTCTTGACCAGATTCAAAATTGTCCAAGGGTATTGTCGTCGTCATGTACATCCGTCCGTCTGTCGTAGCGTCCGTCTGTCCGTCACACCTTTCTTGTTACCAAGATATCTTTAGAACGACTTACCCTAGACACACCAAACTTGCAGTGCACATCCATATGCTTGGACCCAGAACCCTATGGAATCTGGACCCGATTGGTTGGAAACTTTGGCAGCCATCTTTACCAAGATATCTTTAGAACGACTTACCCTAGGCACACCAAACTTGCAGTGCACATCCATATGCTCGTGACCCAGAACCCTATTGAATCTGGACCCGATAGGGAAAATTTGGCGGCCATCTTTAATTTATGCAAAACCATTAATCTTGTGTATCTCGTGTACCATTTCGCCGTTCAGTGTAACACTTGGTACAGATCATCGATGCATCAAGAAACTTCAAAGGAATGACCAAACCAGTTTCCCTGATTCAGTGGAAACCTTGGCGGCCATCTTTAATTTATGCAAAATCTTTAATGATATATATCTCCGATTCCATTTAAGTGTTCTATACGAAACTTGGTATACAGCATCGATGTATCAAGAGACTTGCAATGAATAACCACATCAGTTCCTCTGTGTGGCGGGAAGGATGGGTGACCATCTTTAATTTATGCAAAATCATTAATGATCTCTATCTCTGATACCGTTGAAGTGCTCTATGTAAAATTTGGTATACATTGTTGATGCGTCTTTAATTTATGCAAAATCTTTAGTGATGTATATCTCTGATACAATTAAGTGTTCTATACGAAACTTGGTATAGACTTGCATGAATGACGAACCACATCAGTTCCTCTGAGTGGCAGGAAGGATGGGCGGCCATCTTTGAATTATGCAAAATCATTAATGATCTCTATCTCTGATACTGTTCAAATGCTTGATGTAAAATTTGGTATACATCATCGATGCATTAAGAGACTTATGTAATGAATATACCAGTTTCTCTGATTGGTTGGAAACGTTAGGGGCCATTTCTAATTGCAAAATTTTTAATAATCTGTATATTTGTCACTTAACTGCTTGGTGTTCCTGACATCTTGGTTCAAATTGAATGCACACCCAGAGCCGAGGGGTTTTCAGATGCGCAGCTTCATATTTGATTTCAGCCACATCACATATAGGCCGAATCTCGCCTTATCGTTCCATCTCTTTTATTAGAACCACTGATTGAATTGGAGGGATTTAATATAACTTCACCTAGCAGTTTGACAGGAATGGTTTTCATCTATGGTAAATTCTTTAATAATTCAATCAGCCAATTTTGTGGACAAAATAGGTCAATAGGTAATTCTAACAAATTTGATCACCCTTGAAAATCTGCTCTAGTAGTTCTGTGAACATGTATCCTCAGTGTTTCTCAGATGTTTCAACTGATTTCCTCTATCATTTCAGAACAACCGGAACCGATGACAGCGGCTGCGAATCGTCGGCGTCGCTCCTCGCGCGATCATAGGTAGTAACGTCTTGAGTGGCGCCGCATAGTGTAAAGTGTGTAAATTTTAATATGATATTGTTTATACCAGTGTGATACAAGACTTTCATGTGGTATGCAGAATTTGCGTAATAACACTATCATGTGAGACAAAGACAGCAGGACTTCTATTATATGGCTGGGTTTGTTATTGAAATGTGTACATACAGAAGAATACACGTTTGGCAGACTGGAACTGCATCTTTCGTTTTGTGGATAACTAGTACCTTTTGCTCATGGCGGCGCATTTCTCCAGATTTCTACCTTGGGCAGGTAGCCTGTGAACATGTATTTATATGGCATATACATCCAGTTGTGCAGTGAAACCTGTGATTACTGACACCTGGGTAAACCGACCAACCTCCAAACATCAACATTTTCCAGGGTCCCAACACTGATATTTAAAGTTTGTGTATTTTGAATCTTGATAAACCAGAACCCTTTCAAAACTGACACTATAATCTGGTCCCAAGCATGGTCAGTATACACAGGTTATAACGGACACTATAATCTGGTCCCAAGCATGGTCAGTTTACACAGGTTATAACTGACACTATAATCTGGTCCCAAGCATGGTCAGTTTACACAGGTTATAACTGACACTATAATCTGGTCCCAAGCATGGTCAGTATACACAGGTTTCATTGTATTTTAGTTAAAGTGTGAACTTGGGAAAATGTTCATGTCTGTCAATGATCATAGCTCGGAGTCTCAAATTAATATTTCTACACCAAGTAATTAATTAGTCTAACTAATCAGGACTCAAATCTGATTGCCGGCCAGTGTCAAGACACTTGGCCATACTGTGTGTAAATAAACAAGGAAGCTAGTATTTAAACCGATATCAACTCTCTTATAGCATAAGTTATGGCCAGCCATCCTGTTATTCTTACACCATAGTTATTTACCGTTTATGGATTAATGAGATTCTACAGTGTGATTGAACCACAATTCTATTGACATAACCTGGGACTTTCACCCCGAACGATGATGATTTGCTTGAATTCAATGCCAAGATTGTAATAATTACTGTGGTTGCCTAACTGTAATGATGAAATTGTTTATGATTATGCTACAGTGTAAATAGCCAACTCTCTATAACCACCCCACCCCCCTCTCCCTTACAAATCATGACAGTGAAAACACATACTGAAGGCTACTGGTTTATGAGGGTTTGTTTCTATATAATATGCCGAGTTTTGCCCACTTGGTGTCATTTTTTTTTGTTCTATGGATTAACTATATTGTGATATATGTAGCACATTTTGGGAGCCTACTGCCGAAATCTGCAGCATAATTGTATACTGTAACATAGACTTATTTCATGTACAGCTATATTGTCTATATCCAAAATGAAGCGTGTGTTTATAGCATATATTTGATTGACGCGTATACACATGCGTATGTATTTGTGTCCATTTCATAAGTGGGGTAGACCCCAGGCACAAAGGCACGCAGTCAACCTTGGTTTAGAACAAGGATTTACATGTATTTATCGACGCGCAGTTGATTTAGTAATGAAATAAAAACTACATATGCCTTTAATGCTAATCGCGAGACCCTAGATTTGAGATAACGATGCATAAAATCATGTGTAAATGAAATCGAACCCTTTTATGGTTATGTTTATTAATGATTGTAAACATATTGAATAAAATGTTCTAATATATGATGAACCTATGTACGCATATTGTATGTATACCATAGTGTGGTCAAGAGATTACCTATACAAATCAACTGTTTTCACATATTTTTCCTCCACCCCAAGTTATCTATTTAGGTAATATTATTACAGTACTGGTATTACTGTCTTTAGTTGATTTATTCACACTGTACTTTTTTGCTGGACGTTCAAAATTGTATTTCCCCCTCCCTCTTTTTTTTTTCTTGTATGTCATTTGTTAATATTTTGATAATTTTCTCCCCATGCTGGCTGTATACAGAGCTTTGCCAGGAAGGGATGCAGTGCTGATGAACTGGTTGGTCAGACAATGTTGTTTGGCGGACATGGGTGTAGAAGAATATCGTGCAACTCTCCAGTATATACCCCCTTCCCATCCCAAAGTTTTCTTGCTTCACCCTTCTAAACTGTGACTGGACTGAGTGTAATACCACAGACCAAGATGAGGGGAAAACTCTTAGATTTAGCTCTAACTCTTGGTTTTGAGGTGTGAAGTCTGTATATTTTTTATTTTTATATTCAGTATTTGTGAATAAATACGGTTCACATTTCCTGTAAACTTTTCTCTTGTTTTACTTTTTCCATTCTTTAATATGCTTCAAATATACAAGTGCTGTACATGTCTTCTCCAAGAAAAATATACATGGGGCAGACGACTAAACTGTTATGTTGTGAAATAGTTCAGTTTTCTCTGGTGAGGTTTGTTCGAAATACAGCAAATAACTTAAAGTGATCGTAAACCCTAAGTAAAGTTTCCATCAAATGAAAGACCTTTGCGAACAGTGTCAAAATATATTTCAATTTTTTACGATTTTATTACACAGAATCGTGTTGATCCACTGATAAGCTTGGCATAATGCAGAAACAAAGTAACTCCGAATAAACTTAATAAACGCATGGTGACAGTCTCAATATTTCGACAAAATTTTATTTGTCATCTTCAGGATGTGATGTGATCTGAGCCCCTTAATTTTTTATGATTTTATTACACAGAGTAAACTGCAAATAAAGCCTGACATTCTATGGTGGTCTGTCCAGTGACGTCACACTGCCTTAATACAAATATTTCAAACTTTGTATGCACTTTCCAATGCTGGATTCAAGCTTAAGGTACGGTAATTTCCCTATTAATTCGCGATGTAGTGATGAAACTCACCACTCCAAAAATTGGCTACTTTCGAATTATTTGTTGAGCCAATTCTAGAAAAACGCGAGTGTTCGAATTAAATGTCGCGCCGACTTTCACGGAGAATCCAAAATGGCGGACCGCTTCGCCGTGGTCGTAGTGATCGTATTTATTAACGTGTATTAACTTTGAGATCTCACCATAGTTTCCATAAAATGCAGTGTATGATGTCAGAAAATCTCCTCTATCCTGATAAAGGCGTCTAATTTTATTCGAGGAAGTCAAGCATATTTATCGAGTGACAAGTTCAGCACGATCATGCAGATTTTTGAGCTGACGTCCGTAAATTCGCGTCCATAATAACATCGTAAAAGTAGGCCAAAACATTGAACGTATTCCTTCCTTTTGTTCAGTATTAGCTATGATCTATATTATGAAACCTAACTGACATGGAATTGAATGAATATTCTATATATATAAAACTATACACATATTAGAGTATTCCATGTTCAAGTCGTTCGGTATGTCGACGTTGTTGTTGTGAACCCTGAAAATGAACCAACGGCAAATTTATGTAGGATTATATCACGAAGTTTTAGACAGATCAGCGGACTGTCAGAGACTTTTTGGTCTTCATTGTGCATGATTTTACACACACCATCCAGGACTTGAATAAATATCCCGGACCTATGACACGAAATTAATGTAGAATTAACGGCGGATTGTACAAGAGAACCGAGTGTCAGTCGGCAATACACGTTTCGATTTGTTTGTTTCAAGTATGAGAATATCTATTACGGTACCGGTACTGTAACAGTTTACTAAAAGTATAGGTCGAAGTATGATATCGTTCTGAATATTAATTAAATACTGTTATGTTTTCATCTCCGAAACTTTACCTAATGCCATTTAAATGTTTCTCAAATTTGTTTAGCATATAGAGTAATGGAATAGCGAGTAGCGATGTTTTGATTCTTAGTGTAAAAATGCGCGGTGTAATTCCAAAGAATTTTTGATTGCTGGAATTTTGGTAAGTTCGTGGGTATTCATAAGAAATATTTTCATTCACAATAAAATATTTAACAAAACCGGAAAGAGTAAGTCTTTATGATAACTATATTTGAACAAAACAGAGCACATGCAGAGATGATTGTTGTCGGCGCTTCACATCGCGAAATTTGTTTGTGTCCCCTTGTGGGAAAACTGACGCTTGTCAACTGTGTGATTTCCTGTCTATGTTTCATTAAACGATAGGTGTATTTTATTAAACTTTTTCATTTTAAGTTTATCTAATTATCTAAATAAGCAGGTGTGTTTTGCCTTATGGCCAGTGTCACAGTTATTGAATTTGGTGTTATATAAGCTCAACTGAATCACAAACTCAGTATTACATATTTCTCAGACCCTAAAACACCGCCAAGTAAAATTTTATATGAGAAGTCACAATGGCTGCTGTGCCTTTGGCCCGACTGCAGCTTTTCTATAATTTATAAATATACACTCAGTAAATATAACCGGATCCACTTCAGAGAATATACAGAAATCGACATCTCAATTAACTGGTAAATTAGACCGATCTATGTAAGTTGTGATTGTATTCTGGTCGAAGAAGTATGTGTACTTTGAGTTTCAACACAGACTCACTGTTCCAATGTGCATGTTCCAAAATCGTGGAAATTAAATGCAAGATTCAAACTGACTCGACACTTATGAATTACCATCCCCCAGATTTTGGTGAAACATGCATATTGGAACAGTGAGTCTGTGTTGAAAGTTAAAGTATACACACCTTAAGCTTGAATCAAGCACTGGAAAGTGCATACAAAGTTTGAAATGTATGTATTAAGGCAGTGTGACGTCACTGGACCTAAATATGATTCCATCAGACCCTCATAGAATACCATGCTTTAATTGCAGTTTACTCTTTGTAATAAAATCGTAAAAAATTAAAATAAATATTTTCCCACACTGTTTGCAATGGTCTTTCATTTGATGGTAACTTCACTTGAGGGTTTACGATCACTTTAAAGGATTTTTTTTTGGTCTAAAAAGGCTTAATAAGCATAGTTCATACTGCACTTTGTATGAAAAAAATATTGAAAAAAATCTTATCTGATCATAAACACACGTAATATGGGAGCAAAGTGGGCTTATTCAGTTTCACAGCTGGGTTTGATGACGTCACAGAGGGAACTTGCCTGAGAAAAAATGGCGGATAACATGGAAAGCGAATGCAGTCAGAGCTCCGGTTCAGATGTCGATTCGAGCGATATCAGCTGCTTAGATGGAAATATTTTTCGCCAAGAAGATGAAATAGACATAGAGGAGGATGATGACGGGCAAATTAACAGTTGTTTGCAGACCAACGGCGGAATTCAGCCCTATCAATTTGAGCCGTACGGCTCCGATTCTGACAGTGACAACCACTCTGACAACGTGGAACTCGACGACGACAGGATTCGGAGAGGTCGTTTGTTGAATACAGATTGGTATGCAACTTGACTGGAAACCTTATTATCGTCATCTATAAGACCAAATGTCCATATATTTCAAACTGTATTGAATGTAGAACGATTCTGTGATGTAACGAACGAGCACATCTGTGTTGTTATTGTTGTTACGGACCGAGGCAGCCTTTTCGAAGGGATAAACTCCGGGATTCGGCAGTATGGACAGTAAACTGTTGATAACTCTACTGATATACGTCCGACTTGAATTTTATTTGTTTTCCCATAATCCCCATGAAATACCAATTTCAGAATTATATAGTTTGATAAAAAAACTTTGGACATTCATGGCGAAAAAGTAAGCCGTGGTGAGTGGATCGGCATTCACATTTGCTCAATTTTCGACAAATTACCTCAATTAAATTGAAATCGAATGATATTCCCACAATCTCAAATGTCAAGGGATTATGAAAGTATAATTATCACTTCTGTATCTACAGCCATTCACTCCAATTGGTGTTTTTTATTTATTTACTTATCAAACGTTAGCTCCGGTGTAGCCTTGTTCCATACTACGTGAGAATGGACCGGAGCTAATCAAACGTATATATATTTATGAAAGATCATTTATTATTATTATTAAATAGTATATAATTTAGATAATTTATTTGCGTGAAGTTTGTGCCAACATTTGGCTAAAAATGCATACATAGAATGAATAAAATTGAACATACAAATACAGACATTAAGACACATTGGAACAGTCTAACCTGTAGGTGCTCAAGCAACAAATGCCACGCGAGAGCGAGCAGGGCATGTACAGCCGTCCCCCTGCCCGAGGCCTCGCTTGCAGGCTAGGTTAGTTCAGCCGATGTCCGTGATAGATTCTCCTTGTCCGATTTCTTTGCCGTCACATTCTGATTGTTCTTACGTTTGATAGTTGGAATAGCTGTTCTCTTTAGTTTTGGTTTGTACCCGAATTCAACTGCTACGCTGTAGATGTCCTCGAATGATGTCTTTCTGTCAAATGTGCCGAGCAAATTATACGAGTACTGGCTCGGGCCCTCTTTCCACACTCTCGTGTTGCGTACAAATTTCGTCCAATTTGCAGCGATTTTCTCGTCTTTGGGCCACAAATGAATACTAACACCGTCATCTGTAGTAAAACTGCAACCTCCCACTACACAACGTCGCGGCATATTTAAAAAATGATGCCCCGATACTCCGAAAATCTCCAGAAATCAGCAGCTACATACGACTGTGGTATACGGCTTTAACATAGAGAATACAAGATGGTTCCCTCCGTGACGTCACAGCTGGAATTGACAGGAGAGCGATTTGCACCTTTCAAACGGCAATATATCGCCAACCAGGCTGCACAAAATTATGAAAAAAATATCATTATTTTCAGAATCGAAAGGACTATTTTTTTATATTTTTGACCTCATAGCGTTTGGGATGACCTTTAAGCCTCTTTATTTCAATGTATGTTGAATAAACAAAGACATTGATTGAGCTCAAAATATGTAGCAGGCACAGTGAATGTCATCTTCACAAGTCCAGGTAAATCCTAAATCCTCGCAGAGGGTTTACCTGGACATTTTTGGTGATTCGAATGAGTTCTTGGGTCGATGCCTCTATTATACAATCTCGTACATTTCATCCCCCGCGCTTGTTTTGAATCAGCATATCGGTATCCCAAGCTTGGGTTTTTGCTTTGACTTCCGATGTCGAGTTCCGCTTGACATCAAAGCAGTCTGGCCCGTGATGAAATTGAAACCTGTCGCATCTCATACCTCGCAGCGGTTTGGCCTAATCAACCAGCTTAGCGCGTTCACTGATTGGGTCGATTCAGGGGAAACCCCATCATCTATTTATATCCAGAACTCGTATGGGTAACTAACCAAGCCAGTGTATCGATCCCAATAGATCGATCGATACACTGGCTCGCGAAGATGAGTGAATGTAGGCCCTACATATCTAGAAATCAAAGGACCTAGCATAGTTTAGCAACTATACTCAATACTCAATAAAGTATTAATTGCCAAAATTAAATATTCTGTATGAACAAAATGTTGCATGTAGGTAAAAGTATATTGTCTTGTCACACTGGGTCTTGTGGGTCTTTGAATAACAGCATCTCAAATTACCGTAGTGTATTTGTGAAAAATTGTTCGTTTTGAGGTAAAAACAGAACTTCTTTCTGTAAGCATATGAAGCTAGTCCATAACTAAAAAAAATTTGCACCAAAATATTTACCTTGTCAAGATGTAGTTTTTATCCAAAGACAGTTGCACTCAAAATATATCAATGCTGGTGATGCAGTAATAATATGTCCCATGGTACTGAAGTTTTTATGCCATGCCCACTTTAGTCAAACTGGCATTATCAAGGTCTGCACTACTTTGCACATGACATTTTAGAATTCAAGGCCTTCAAAATTAGAAAATTATGCTAAAGACCTTGAAAAGGTGAATTGTCAAGTTTTAGCTCAAAGTTGAATCGGATGGCAAAATTAACTTCAATATATATTTTGATCATTCAAAAGGAATTTCCAAATCTACTCAAAAGACTATGTATGAAGAATATGCAAAAACAAAAAAAAATCTTCAGGACTTCAAGGACACTGAAAGTGATCAGCCTTGAAAACAGGAGCTATTATCTTGAAAAGGCCTTGAAAATTGGGAGCTTCAAGGTGTACAAACCCTTCATTATGCTTGCTGACAGGCTGTGGTTCTCTGTGGCTACTCCGGCTTCTTCCACTATTCAAACTGGCTGTCACCATATGAGTGAAATGGTTGGTTGGTTGTTTGGAGTTTAACGTCGCACCTAACCTTATCGGTTACACGGCGACGATGACCCAAACATACCCTAGCAAAACCCTAACCAAAACTACAATTTTTTTTGAAAATTAGGCTCTACAGACACTGGTAATCACAACGGATCATCAGAGAGCTTAATTTGTTTGGCACTTTAATTTACCTCCTGTGCCAGACAAACATGGTATGGTACAAACCATGCTGCCCTAAGCTGGAGGGCTAGGAGTTAAATAACCTTGAGTCTGACATTAAACCAAATCCCCCCTTGAGGCCTTGAGTTCAATACAGATCCAAGCTGAAGGAGCATTTTCCACTCCGTGGCATCATGCGCATTCATTTATGCATTCTGCATATTAGTATATTAGGCAAATGGTCTACTCCATTTGAGGGTCAAAGGTCACGATGGCCAGAAATCAAATCACTAACTAGAGGTTCCGCTTTGACCCTTGAGTTGCCGCTCCGGCATGAAGCCTATGCTGGTTGTTTTTTTAACAAAAACATACGTCTCCCCCATCCTCCCACCCTGCCTTGAATGGGCACATTATTTAAGGGAAAGTGCTATAAAATGAATGCAATAAGTATCTTAAACAAAGCTGCGTATCTAAAAATATTAATTACAAAGAAGCGATACAAGTAGATGAACGGATGGACAGACACCGGACACGGATGCATGCATGCACACATACACCAAAACCTGATCAAATGCGGGGGCTATGCCATTGAAGCTTCCATCCAAGTTTGGTGAAATTCCGTCCAGTAGTTCTCCAGATATCTTGCAGACAAGCCCTGTATATACATGTACAAGTAGATGGACGGACGGACGGACACTGGACATGGATGAATGCACGCACACACACCAAAACCTAATCAAGTGAGGGGGCTATCCCACTGAAGCTTCCATCCAAGTGGGGTGAAATTCCGTCCAGTAGTTCTCAAGATATCTTGCAGACAAGGCCTGTATATACATGTACAAGTAGATGGACGGACGGACGGACACCGGACATGGATGAATGCACGCACATACACCAAAACCTAATCAAATGAGGGGGCTATCCCAGTGAAGCTTCTATCCAAGTTTGGTGAAATTCCATCCAGTAGTTCTCTAGATATCTTGCAGACAAGCCCTGTATATACATGTACAAGTAGATGGACTGACGGACGGACACCGAACACGGATGAACGCATGCACACACACCAAAACCTAATCAAATGAGGGGGCTATCCCAATGAAGCTTTCATCCAAGTTTGGTGAAATTCTGTCCAGTAGTTCTCCAGATATCTTGCAGACAAGCCCTGTATATACATGTACAAGTAGATGGACGGACGGACGGACACCGGACATGGATGAATGCAGACACACAAACCAAAACCTAATCAAATGAGGGGGCTATCCCACTGAAGCTTCCATCCAAGTGGGGTGAAATTCTGTCCAGTAGTTCTCAAGATATCTTGCAGACAAGGCCTGTATATACATGTACAAGTAGATGGACGGACGGACAGACACCGGACACGGATGAATGCACGCACATACACCAAAACCTAATCAAATGAGGGGGCTATCCCAATGAAGCTTCCATCCAAGTTTGGTGAAATTCCATCCAGTAGTTCTCCAGATATCTTGCAGACAAGCCCTGTATATACATGTGCAAGTAGATGGACGGACGGACGGACACCGGACACGGATGAATGCACGCACATACACCAAAACCTAATCAAATGAGGGGGCTATCCCAATGAAGCTTCCATACAAGTTTGGTGAAATTCCATCCAGTAGTTCTCCAGATATCTTGCAGACAAGCCCTGTATATACATGTACAAGTAGATGGACGGACGGACGGACACCGGACACGGATGAATGCACGCACATACACCAAAACCTAATCAAATGAGGGGGCTATCCCAATGAAGCTTCCATCCAAGTTTGGTGAAATTCCATCCAGTAGTTCTCAAGATATCTTGCAGACAAGGCAAGGGGACGGACAGACATCCATCCAGACAGACAGACATCCATCCAGACAGACGGACAGACAGACAGACAGACAGCACAAACACTAGATGTCTCCCCCCAACATAGTTGGGGGAGACATAATAATTGGCATGTTAATGCTATATGTACAGTTCAGAGATCTGGATTGTGATGGTGAAGAAGAAGCCTATAATTTTTACCCCAATGCCAATTTTGATCAAAGGGTTTTGTCGGCATGGTCTGTCCCTTGAAGGATTGTCAGGCTTTCCAAATGCATATAACATACGCAACTGGCGAAGAGTCCAAAGCTTATTGAAGATGACTGACCTTGACCTATTTTATAGATAGGCTACAGAACATATGAAACTTGATTACTGCGGATGACCATGACCTATTTTGTTCTACGTCAAATTCCATTTCTAAGCTAGACAAAAACTTTGTGTCTTTAATTATATAAAGTTTTGGTTTCTGCAGTGAAATGTATGTGGTGAATTTCCTTATTATTTACATTCCAAATTTCATTCAAAAACGACTGATTTCACCTCTGCCGTGATTTTCTGTCGTAATAAAACGATATTGCAGTATTTTCAACAATAAATTGAACACTCCTGTTTTCATTGTGGAGTGCATGCTACCGAAAGCAATACCGTAATGTTACTAAGAATGACAGTGTAGTAGAGTTTACCCTCGTATACTTAATACTTGTTAACGCGGAGAAACACGAGGAATAGTGCAATGCATGGGCGTATTATTGAAGCTCGCAAGTCTATTGCCCAGCATGTACCATTCAGTAAAAGAGAGCAGGAAGTAACTGCTTGATCAATCCATGTTATGATCCATAAATTATATGGGACTTTACAGTAAAACCTAACCTGGCTGTGCTATGAGCCACCCACAAGAGTTCAAGTTGGAACTTAAATATTCATTCCAAATTGAATTTGCCTGAATAATACCTGTGAAAATCTCATCTTTTACAAACCGGCTGATGTATACAGCGGATAGGTTGTCACCCAGGAAAACAATAACACACAAATAACTTCACTGATGTACTTTTAATAAAACAAACGGTTAAAGCAAGTGCATCGATCTACTTAAATGTCATACCAAATAGCCCCCACACCCCATAATTTTTTTATGCTAAATTGTTGTAAGACACTATCTTGACAACTGTTTACTGTTTTGGGAAATGTCCCAAGTTTTAAAAGAACAGTCTTTAAACTCTCAAATATCAGGCCTGTTTGGAGACGATGATGGCCGTGATCTGTTGACCTATGACGTGATCTGTTGACCTATGACGTCGGGAGTCCGATTATGATTAATGGTAGCTAGCAATCATAGCAAATGTTCTAGGCGACACTTCCATTATATCGCCAACACCGTCTCAAAGCTAGAACGTTATGCCTTTGTTGGGGTGCCGATTATACTCTCAAACCCAATTCTTGTGCAATATGTCTCAATGGGACATCCCACACAACTGAGAAGTGGATACGATACGACTTCATGGTAATCACATGTCTCGGGGGTCAGAGGTTACGGCTTCAATACATTTTTCACCACATCTGTTACTGTGTTAAAAAATCAACTTTTATTTCAATTTTCGTAGAAAAAATTATAAATTCGCTTACACAGCTTTTCTGTATGTTTTCATGCAAGTTGTGCGGGAGGTATTTGGTGAAAACTTTAAAGAGATGAAATTGTGGAAGATGGTGGACATGTGATTTGAATTGGGATATTTTCTTGGATCCAAACATGCCATATGGAGAGCTGGTCAGCTGTACTGCCTCAAGAATATGGATCAGTATTTTGGAAGAGGCATTTCGGCTGTCTTGTAAAAGCTCCAATGAAACTGCTTCATTGCCACGTTTATTATATAACTAGTGGAGACGTTTGATGTTGATTTGAATGCTTGAGAAGTGGCATTTATTCCGGCTTCATCTAAAAATCAACCCAGTTGGATGAAGCCAAAATAACTCCCACTTCTTGATGAATCACATCAGTGTTTCCACTAGTGCTACATTTAAACATGACCATTAAGCAGTTTTCAACAGAGCTCTAACAAGACAGACATCGCTGCTGGAGAATGAGAATGTGAAAACATGGGGGTTAAAGGTGAACGGCAAAGCTTTCCATTGCTCTGCTATGTGTGGTAATAGTTCTTGGGATTATTTTCTTCTTCTGAGTATACGATAAGTCAAAACTTAAACCACCAGAAAATGGGAGCCACAACTTTTGAAAATGTCATTGATTGCCTCCCATTGTTTTTGGAATGTAATGACGTTATAGTGGTCCTCACTCATTCATCCGACATAGCATGAAGTCATGTAAAACTAGAACTCGTGGACTTCGAAAGGCTGCCGTTATCTGTGTGATTTTATGATTTTGATGTTTGACTGTGATCTTTAGAAATACATAGTTTTTCCTATTTCCCAAAATTTGATCATGTGTATAGGTTGTGTTATGTGTAACGCTTTAGTTATCTTTGACAGTCATAACAGGATGAAATGTACGAAGTACAATAATTTAATAATTTTTTCCATTAATTAATTTGATACTTCAGAGAAAATTTTAATAAAAACCAGAGCATCTGATGTCCCCCGACGTTAGTAGTACTGATTTGGTTTGGAACCTTAACATTCGGTACCCAGCATGGAAAGCAATCTCGAGTGATATCCTGTGGCAAGTTATCCACATACCAAATTTGCAAAGAATCCGTTCAGGTTTTTGAAAGTTACCGTCCAGAAGTAACTATTTTTTTTACTTGTCTTCCTGGTACTTCAGCCTGTCACCCCTACTGAAACTTTTTTTATCACCATACTGTCATGTATTCCAAATAGTTTCTCCATTTTTCAGGCATTGTAGAATTTGAACACGTCGATCGAGAGACGTTGATGACATTGACAGATTTATCTCCTTCCTCTAGCTCTGCATTGCCAAGATCAATGTCCTCACTTCATGATGTTGATCATCATCCTAACGCATGGCACTATCGTACGTAGAAACTTCTGCTCATAGCCATGCAGTAATGGGTGATATCTGAGTATATTAGGGCATTTCCCAATTGGTCACATCCGATTGGTCCCGTGAGATCCGACAACGGCGCAATCACATTCATAAGACACACCTCCAGAAAGCCATCGACTGAAATGATCCCTTGGTGGGCCTCGAAATAACCCCTACCACAAAATAAAAAGCATATCATTTTCGTGTGAACTGTCGCCGATTTTATTTTTTTGAAATAGGTAAGGTCGTTTGTAATACGATTTTTCTTAAGAAAAACAAAGAAGCATGCTCTATTAGAGTGAGAACTAAAATAGCTGATTCGCACAACTTCGTTTTTGTCTCGCATAGAATCCCCCGGTCTTGCGCATCTGCACTCAAGTGAGACTGAAATTTCGGAGATGCCCAGTTCAAAATATTTAAATACAGATAATTTCTTTGGCTCGTTTAAATGACGATGCTTCAGGAACAACTTTGGAACAGGATTATGTCCCTCCAGAAATATGTCCTTTGCGGCCGATAGGTGGCACCGTGTGGAATACATGCCGAATCATAGCGATAAGCTAAGGGCAGTGTTAAGTGAAACGTGAAATGCCCTTAACAAGCTAAGATGGATGTCGACTCGGTGGGCTCATTTCTCTCACCAGACTGTTCCACTATTAGGGAGTTCAGTGTAACATGTCAACAAAAGGTTCAATTATGAGATTAAATTTGTTGGAACGATATTTTCTTAAATATGCTAACAGCAGGGGGGTTTTAGCCACTTTTTATCCAGGTAACCCAGATTAAAAACTTGAATTTGAAGAATTGAATTTTTTAGAAATTTTGAAATTAAGTTTTGCCACAAACAATTGAGCTTTTAAACGATGGGAAAATGCGCGCCAAACAGACGCAAAAAAAATGGGTTATAGTGGATAAATATTGAATTCTTCAAGAGATAAGTTGAGTTCCCAAATGAAAATGTTGAATTGTCATGACAAATAATCAAGCAAAATAGTTGTTGTTGTTGTTTTCACTATTAGATCAACTCGCGAGTGCAACGTTTGCGTGTCTGGAGCAAGTCAAAATCGGCAACGCAACGTTCATGTTCATGTGTTAGCTGCCCGTGTTGGCAAGCACGATTTTCTTCCGATTAAAATACTCAGTGACAAAGTTTTATTCAGCTTTTATTCTCCGCAATAAAACGATCACTCCGCTTGTTCTGGTTGAGTTATCAAAATGATGTTGCCAGGCATGAACAGTCGATGGTAATACAGGCTGAATGGGCCAGTGCCAGTCAATCTAGTGCAGTTCTTTTTATTTATCCATTAGTTTTGCCTTTCAAGCCTTTCGCTAACCACAGCGCCCTCAACGAGCAGAAAGGGAGATCACTTCAAAGCAGCTCTCGTAAGTCTCGCGAGAGCCCATTTTGCAGTATGCGCAAAGACATTTCCGCGCAGTTTGTCTTCTTGGATTTTGGAATTTGAACTTCCGGTTGAGAATTTTAGACGAACAATTTAGACAGACTTCTGTTTATCTGAGACAGCCCAAATTGTTACGAATTTCTAGTTCAATATCTTCTCCACATTTGGCACTGTGACGGTAAATCTCAACTCTGCTTTGTTTTTTTGCAATCTTGCGGACAAAGCGATTTGGGCCCCCATGAGACCAAGCTGATCCAATAAGGCTGCGCTTTGTTTATCACAGTAATTATAATTATAATTATATTTCATAACAATATTAGCACTATAATCATTCAAAATTGTCATGGTCAACAACTTGAAATAAATCTGTAATTAAGTTAACCCTACCTGGCCTGGGGGGCACGTTGTGTTTTTGTTTTTTTCGCTCCCATCTCCAAAGTGAGAAAAATTTGAGAGCTGTGACCTGTGTAATATCATATTGGGGTCATTTTTAACCTATTTGAAAATGACGTTGCTGTGACATCATGGTGGCCATTTTCGACTAAATTTCAGCAATCTAGCCTTGGGGATAGCGAAAATATGTAGCAGCACATTCCAAATCGCCAAGGCCAGATAGGGTTAATTAAATATATTAACAAATTCAAGAACTTTGAAAATTCTGATGAACAGACAAGAAGGAAGGTAGGCTATGTACATATAGAATCCTAGAGTTAACTACAGTTCATAGTAACTACATCAAATTCACCTTGTTCTGTAATTTACCTAGCACCTGAACACGATTATTCTTTGGTTTGTTGTATTTTGTGAATGACTATTATACATTAATAGTATAGGAACAAGAACCATAGTGAGCTATTAGTCTCGTGCAATTTAAGAATCTTTTTTTTTAATATATATATAACACATTCCATGTTTAGATGATTTACCAAAACCCAAAAGATTATTAAAACTATACCTTTTGATAATAATAAAAAAAAAACAATCATTAGGTTATACATAACATATATATATAGGTATGTAAAATAATAAAACAATATGAAGAAATAGGTCATGTGATGATAGAATTGTTAAAAATGCACACAATCTAACTTCACAAAATATATCATAATAGTTGACATTAACCATTAAGCTACTACATGTATGTTTATGATATTAGGTAGCGGTATATAAAAATACTTTCTTACAGAATAAATAATGCTATTTTAATGTTATGTTGACCATATAAATTATAAGCAAGTCTGGAAGACTTAAAATAATTGATGTTTGAGCAATATTCAATTCATGTACAACTTTATCACAGCAGTTAACTGGAATGGAAATTTCCTCTGGCATTATCCCATGTCCTGGATAGTTTTATTGATGTAGTAAATGGTCACAGCCCCCTGCATATGAACTGACTGGTATGAACTGTGGATCGCACTCATCACCAAGGCCGACTGAAAGAAATAGAAATACAACAATTGAGGTCGGGAGACTCCCAGGACAGTTCGTGCCTGAAACAAAGGGACAAGGGGTGCAAAATAGCACTGCTGAGCCGTCCTTATACCCTGTCCCTCCTAAAGTATAGATAGCACTATACCGAGGCGGACTGAACGAAAGAGTATGTATTACAATAAGTGAGGTTGAAATTAACGACTGCCAGGACAGTTCGTGCAGGAGAAGAAGGGATAAGAGGTATAAAGTAGCACTGCTGAGCCGTCCTTATACCCCGAGCACTGTCCCTCCTAAAGTATAGATAGCACTAATCACCAAGGCAGACTGAACGAAAGAGTATGTAATACAATAAGTAAGTTAACGACTGCCAGGACAGTTCGTGCCTGAGACGAAGGGACTAGGGGTATAAAATAGCACTGCTGAGCCGTCCTTATACCCTGAGCACTGTCCCTCCTAAAGTATAGATAGCACTGATCACCAAGGCAGACTGAACGAAAGAGTATGTAATACAATAAGTAAGTTAACGACTGCCAGGACAGTTCGTGCCTGAGACGAAGGGACTAGGGATATAAAATAGCACTGCTGAGCTGTCCTTATACCCAAGCCCTGTCCCTTCTAAAGTATGGACAGCACTCGTCACCAAGGCAGACTGAAAGAATGAGTAATACAATTCCATCATCACTGCCTGAATTATTATTTCTATTGACATCAGATAAAATCGCATGAAATGACAGATCAGTACAGTATTTTCAAGATTGTATTATTTTGTCATTTGTACTCTGACCGCATCTTTATCATGTAGATTTTAATTGTCATGGTGATCGAAAAGAGAAGAATATAATATGCCAGACACCAAGAATATGAAGCTTACCTTATTGACAGTGTTTTGTACAGCTATCTGCCATCCAAACCTTGCCTTCTCCTCTCTCTCATTAAACGTGAATACTTGGGAGGCCTTCAACATACAAAATAATTTATTAGATAAAACCCGAAAATAACGAATTTCAATTATAAAGCTTACAATAATCTTAATAAATTAAAATCTTTTTGAACCCCTTGTTTGATTATATTGCTATAGGATCTTATGTTATCTGATTAGGCCTACAGGTCACGTCCATTAACCCAGAATGATTGACCTATCACAACAGAGTTTCAGTGAAAGGACCCGTTGCATGATTATACAAATCTGTCCCTCTGCATTAGCACCATCTTCACAAGCTCTGGTAAATCCTAAATCCTCGCAAAGGGTTTACCCGGACATTTTTGGTGATTCGAATGAGTTCTTGAGTTATCTATTAGCCTCTATTATACAATCTCGTACATTTCATCCCTCGTGCTTGTTTTGAATTAGCATGTCGGTATCCCAAGCCTGCGGTTTTTGCTTTGACTAATTTCATGTCGATTTCAGCCCAACAACAAATTACTTTGGCCAACGAGGAAATTCAAACCTGTCACATCTCATACCTCGAAGCGGATTGGCATAATCAGCTAGATTAGCACATTCACTGATTGGTTTGATTTAGATGAAACCCCTTGATCTATTTATATCCAGAACTGCTATGGGTAACTAACCAAGCCAGTGTATCGATCCTAACAGATCGATCAGGGCTATTCCAGAAAAAAAGGTATGGGGGGGGCGGATGGGCGAGTTTTTTACTACCCACCACCCATAGAAATGAATTTACTGCCACAACAAGGACCCACAGAATTCAATTATCTAGGCATCCCACCACCCATAGAAAAAACAACAAAAAAACGGTTGGCCTCCTACCATGGTCGTTGTTGTTGTTGTTTATGGAGATCACTTCCCGGGCTAATATTTTAAAAAAAAATTATGGTTTGCATGGGTCAATGAAAGTTTGTAAAAGTGTGTAATTTTTATATTGAAAAATCAAGGCCTTGAAAGTTAGAATTTTTTCCCGTACATCCTCGAAAGTGCTTGAATTTTACTGTAATAGGTAAGTATGGTTGGCAGTCCAGCAAAATGGAATAAAAACTCCACTGACGATCGTTGTTTCTGTCTCCTGTTGTGTTTCCCCTTTCCATCCGTCGCTCCTGTACATATGCTCTGGCCTAAACCGTGTATTATGTTTGATATCTCTATCATAGTTCATTTAAAAGACTCCGGGCCATCCTTAAAATATGTCAGTTGGCGTAACCCGCCCTCCCCATCGAAAAGCTACCAACCCAAAAGTTTTTATCAGCCATCTGTCGCCGTAAATGTTTTTTTCTTTTTCTTCAACTTCAAGCAGTCCCTGTGTAGTTATTATCATTAAATTGCGTAGGTCGTGAATTTGTCCGCCAGAGTTGCAAGTTTCAAGAATGAAATACAAAGAAAATATGGTCTACGAAACAAAAGAAAAATCTGCCCTCGCGTTGATTTTGTTGAAAAGCGATATGCGTGTGGAAAATTTTTGTGCCTTACTACCCTATTTTGAAAGTGAACTCTTCCAATTCGATTCGTCGGGAAGTTTTACAACACCGGGTCAGTGGAAGTTTCCATTACCGCAATAGGGATGGTAGCCCGACAGTATTGCGACACGTGCCTGCAGTCAGTCGACCATATTTCCCGGCTAAATCTGTACCGTGATGCCGACGTTTGGTTCATTATCCATCAAACACGAAGTAAAAAGTGAAATGTCCAGCTTGTCAAGGATTGAAAATACATAAAAACTAAACCTCTAAATTCCTGCAATGATGATCGGGTTGTCTACAACGTCACTCGTGAGATGTCAATGTGACTGACCCAGCGAGGGTGCATATTTTATGTTCGTCCGCTCCATAAAGTTGATTCCTCGTTGATTATAAACTGGATTATCATGTTGTTGGAAACACTGACGTTTGTCATTTTATTACATGGAAACGTCGTTCTGGATTGGTGAGTGAATAAAACACCAGCATCCATGTCTGTTGACATCTCCCCGTAGCACAAATGAAATACTCAACTGCTCCCTTTCTGCAGTCAAAATGTATGAGACACATCATGCACATCCGAAGAAATGAAATAATGGCTCCCTCGACATAGGAGTTGTGCACAAACTAACTATTACGCCGAAGCCCTGACAGGGACAAGCAGAGGGTAACATTTATATCTTTGTCCTTCCATATCATCTGTTTATTAAAGAACATGAGACATCGAAAATATCATTCGAATTGCCGTTATTTTTTTTCTAGTGATCTCGTAGGTGCCTCAAAATGGCCGGTTGACGGGCATTTTCGCCTCCAACCTCCTGCTAATGAGAACCCGGTTAGGGACTTCTGATCATAGTTCTATGATATATGGAGGATTCGCAACCACAAAAACTGAACTTTTGTATTTTATTTCTGTGTCAACCCGTATCGTTAGTCACGATTTAGTTTTACAGAAATTATTCTGAGTAACATATTCACTTTACTTTCAGCGGCACGAACTCCACGACGAAAACGGGAGTGTTCGAATTTATTGTTTCACGAGTATATTGAAAATGCTCCCGTTTTCGTTTTATTAGGATGGAAAAAATCACGACAGGGGAAAAATCAGCCGTTTTCGAATTAAATTTGGAAGGTGAATTATTAGGAAAATTACCGTAATCTGTTCTGATATCAAAAATTGAAAACGTCTGGAAAGTGCAAATTTAACGATGAACTGACTCAACTGACTTTGCCAGATTTTAAAGACTGGATAAAAAGAGCTGACGTGAACAAGGCAGCAACTGAAGTGGAAAATCGGAATAGAAATACATACGGTTTTCAATAAACCAAATTTCTTTTGCAATAAAATAACGTAATTGAGGTGAGTTTTTTTTTTACAGTATTAGTGAAGATATTACGGTACTTGTGATCTGATTATTGACACAAAAGTTGAATGCCGGAAGAGACGTTTACGTAAGATAGCCCGAGATTATAGGCCGTTTAATAAATGGAATAGGCCTACATTTATTCTACTATATTTTCAAATGAAGCATACATTGTGTAGATACATCTGAAACAGATCGATCCAATTTTCAGATTAATTAAAACGTAGATTGTGGATTGATGCGGATCATGTTAGGCCAAAATATACTTGAATAAAACTGGGTAAACAGGTGAGTGTATACCCAATAAATGACAGAACAGCTGCAGTCGAGCCATATATTTCAAGCCAGAATAACGATCGGAGAGAGGTAAAAGGGAATTCTTTTTCAGGTTTGAAACATTTTTATTTTTATTTTCATGACAGTCCTGATCTCACTTTTACGAAGGCATAATACATTGACGTTGTGTTAGCTGAATATATCTTGAAGCGGGAACCGTGAACAAGCGCAAGTTTGGCCCACGTGCCATGCTATCCAAGGCTTGATCACGTGATGTTATTGCAACTCCGTATGGCGGGAAAATGTTCAACCAACACGTGGCATGTTGAAAATTTCATTCTACTGACCCCACCCAATTCTATGAAAGTATTTTAATACATCTGTTAATCAAGGAACGAATGGATACAGTGAATTGTTAGAAAGGTCAAGCAATTCATGTCTTTCGTTTAGCCGATATTACCGGGCGGGATGAGCTCGTTCCAGCTGGGAAGATATATTGTCTCAGATCAGTTGGCCCCGATATGGATCTCACATGAGTTGGCCCTGATATGGGCCGTTAAATAGTGTCAGGCGCTTGATTAATTTGCTGTTCGTTTTATTGACATAAACAGTTTGAAAAGCCCTTCCACAATATTTCCCTATGAAGAGCAATCAAGAAATTATTAGGTTTGATTCTCAATCTGAAAATGAGGTAATCTGTGTTTCTTCATTAGATCGTTTATATATTTTCCCCTTTGACATCATTGGCGAAACCGGGATAGTTGGACATAGTCTTGTCGGCCGTGACAAAAATTCTGCAAGGTTTCAAGCATGTACTGCAGAGAAAATAAAGAAAATATCAGAATGTCTAAGTGACAGAATATGCTCTTGTCACGTATGTACTAATGTACGCGAATTTGTGATTTTAAATTGGCCAGGCGTCTGATGAAGCTAATCTCTTCATTGTCAGCCGATCATTGCGGTCAATTACTCAAACCTAATTTCATGGTTAAAGAGCAGGAAGAATGCATTGCTCTCCAAAGAGAGAAAATAATGATAGGAAATGCAAGAGGCCATGGATAATTCACTAAAAACGATCAAAGATGAAGAAGTCCGCCATTTAGCTTCTCGCGTCAAAAAAAGATAATTCGAACACGTCCGTTTTCCGAAAATTGGCTTGAATTGGATACTTGAATAATCACTGTAGGACCTTGAAAAGTCATTAAATTTAATGCAAGAAAAGGCATGCGAACGCTGTTTTTTGGGCGTTTTGGTTCATCATTATCATCATTTGCTGCTGATGTCGCCAGATCAACAGGTTCGGAGTTATTCACTGTGACCGTGCCGACCGTGTCAACTGCTTTTTCGAAGCGTAAATTATGTCCTAGTTTTTTCAGAACACCTCATCGCGGAGAAAACAAAGTTCTTCGTCGTTCAGATTTTTTAGTTGATCCATATCGTTGAAACCACTGCTTTGAAAATAATGCCGCCATATTGATTGAATTTTAAAAAATTCTGACGGATTTCATATTGAATTTGATGCTCAACAGTCATGCCAGTCGAACAGACCGTCAGCAAGGTTGGAAGAAAATGGAAGCAAAACTTCGCCTCGGTACTCAACGGGCACATTTGTATATATCGCCACATGCGAATATACGACCAGCTTTCACATTATTTTCTGCTAATACAATTTTTAAGGTTCTGGGAACAAATTTAATTCGTAAATCAACTTATTGCTAGTAACTTTACGAAAAAAAACGAAAAGGGGAGACAACTCTGACAAGACCACATTCTTCCAAAGAGGGCGCTTTTCACGAAGGTGACTGAATGAGACGATCAGGAACTTCAAGGAAGATACGAGGGTTGCCAGCGAGAAATTACACAAAAGAACAGACAACACTTCGGGTAGTGTTTTAATAAATAAATGAATGAAAACAACGACCAGACATTGACACCATTGGTTTTATTTACCCACCACCCATAGAATCCATTTCTTTATTAATCCTACCACCCACAGAATTGGATTTCATTTTTACACGACCACCCATAGAAAAAAAAAAGGCTTCCCATCCGCCCCCCCCATGCCTTTTTTTCTGGAATAGCCCTCAATACACTGGCTCGCAAGGATGCATCAGCACTTGTGCGCATTGAAAAAAAATTGACACAGAATTCACTTGAATGAACAGATAAGCTATATATTACTGGTATTCTGTCATGTTAAGAAAACTTGTATTTCATGACATACATAGGATAATAAGCAGACAAAATAAGATCAACAGCTTATATGTCAATTCTTAGCATTTTACATGAGGGATTTCCCCATCATAGCAACTATACATTAACCCAAATAATTCAAGTTTTTCTATGACAAAGAGTCTGAATGACATCAAAATATAATTTTGGTCAACATACTCAGAAATTTGCTATGATCAGAAATCCCCCGTGTGAAACAATAAGAATTGACAAATTAAGCTGTTCTGCAACTTTTGCCGGCTTATTATAAAGATCCCATGTATGTCATGTAATACAGTTTCCTCAGCATGACAGAATAATATGTTGTCTATTTGTTCAGTTTGAGTCATTTCTGCTTTGAATTTTTTTCCACAAATTATAAAGTGCAGCTACAAAGGGTTGGATTCGTATAATTTGCAAAGGGATCCTTTGAATGTGATAGTGAGTTAACATGGATGCATCTGGGTAGTGAGTGATCAGTCTTGGATACTGCATACTAATGAGATATGGTCACTGCATAGGACTTCAAAGCCAGCTACACAAGACCCCTAAATAATGACCAAAATGGACAGGGAGCAGATCAGGGTTTAGTTCACTTAAGATAACTTAACATCATGCAAATGCTAAAATAATCTACTAAAGTGATACAAAAGCACTTTCTTGGAACACAGAAATGGAACCTGAATTGAACAACTTGAGTATTGAATGAGTGGATCTGTAATATTCATTACCACAGAACAGTGATTTACCTTCTCTAGGGGACAGGGTTCTATCTCTCCATGACAATTGTATGTAGCGTCCCCTCTTGGAAACTGGACACCACCCTCAAAGACAAACACTCGCCCCTCTTCAGCTGGTTTGAGAAGAAACAAAATGTAGCATTTGTTAGAATGATATTAATCTCTGAATTAACAGGCACTTTTTGAGAAAAAAAAATGATGAGGGATCGAGGCTTTATTCTTACTTTTTTATTTTTTCTCTTTCGCCCAGACCAAATATATTCATCTTTTCTGGCTCACTGATGCAGTAGTTTAATACAATTTGCAGGAAACCAGCAATATTCTTTGAGTTACTTGAAGATGTGGTGATGCCCGAGAAGCTAGGAAGTTATTTTATCCATGATCAGCCTTACACATGTATATTTTTATCTACAGTGTAGACTACAACATACCCACACATTTAAAGAGTATTTTTGGACTATGTCAGCTCCTATAGAATGCACATTTTCCTCCTCCCTCTCCTTCCAACTTCCATTATTTAATTCCTTAACTTTCCAACAAATTGATCAATTCTTCTCAAATTTCAACAGCATAACTATGGAGTCACGCAGATGTGACATACCAAAACATTGAGATCAGCAGGTCAAAGGTCAAGGTCACTATGGCCTAAAACTCAAGAAGTCATCAAAATTCAAATTTGTTTTGTGAATGGAAATGAGGAGAGGATGATGTTTCCAAAAACAAAACTGATGTCAAAGGTGAGAGACCAAATGCCAGGTACTGAAATTGTCATAGGTCAAACAGGTTAGAGGTCATACAGGTCAGAGGTCAAACAGGTCAGAGGTCAATGTCACAGTTGCCCATATTCAGGAAATTATTGAAAACACTACTATTACTCTAGTGCAAGGACATATAATGCGATCATGAGTACCTCACACTTATGGCAAACAAGAAACATTTTGAGGTCGAAGTGGATAATAAAACCAGGAAACCATCAACAATCTCATTTTTGTGAATGTATTTCATTTTAATGACATAATCCAATGCTATTAGGCTCATGTTCAATATTCGGGATCTTTTCTCCTTGCACAGACACACCCGTACTTTTCAGTTTCATGATTTTTACATATATCTAAATAACAAACATTTGTAAGTAATGTTTCTGTTTGTAACTAAGTCAAACCTGCTCTTAATTAATGCCATTATCTCTTAATAATTGCACAATCAAACGTAGAAAACGGAAGTTTAAAAGAAAAAGTCAGCTCCCCTAGGAGAGAGTTATCCGCCCCTAGGAGAGCTCTTCATTCAATTCCAGCCTGGCCACCATATAAGCGACTGCAGCCTGATTCCTATCCTCTTTCTCAAACCGAGACCAGTAATGAAACAAGGCCGCGGTACGAGGGGACGGAAGGGTGGGCACATTAATTAAGAGCAGGTTTGACTTAGTTACAAACAGAAACATTACTTACAAATGTTTGTTGTTTGCTGCCTAAGTCTTAAACCTGCTCTTAATTAATGCCCTAGTACCAACATACGGAGGTGGGAACCTCGGTCTTGTGGTAAAACAAAGTAGGCTAAGTGACCGCTGGAATGACACAGAAACATGGGCATAGCATGAACAATCCATAATCAACAAATGAAACCTTGGTCATCAACATAGAAAAGGTTAAACATGTGAATAAGATACTGATGTACTTATCTTTGATTGTTCACAGCCATGTAGCTGTGTTTGTGGTGTGGAAATTATTAGTTTCCCCCCCCGAGTAGTACACAGGCGGAGAGACTATAGGTCTACTCGGGGAAGCCGTCTTTACCAAGAGATGACCTCAGCGAAATGGGTATTGGTCTACTTGGTAAGGCTTATTTATCTTGGCTGTTCCTAAGACCGGGTGAGGCAGAACTGGTCCGGGCCTAGTGATCGCCAAGTCACACCACTCTCAGTCCACAATCGTCTTCCATCCAACCAGCATTTTAGGGAGTTGAGTGCAGAAGACGGCGCTGAGATCATTGAGAAGGACATCAGATTCAACCTGAAGGACACAATCAAAACCGCAGTTAAGGTAAAGATCACACTCACCATGGATACATACATCTTAGGGTGATGATACAGTGTCCTACATCTCTTTAGAGGATCCAAGGTCGTGCATCTGACTTAATTCTTCCTTCCATATGAGATCAATCAATTGTGGACCAATAGTATGAATGAGATGAGATGATACAGCAATTTGCAGATTTGCTGTGATGATTCAAACTGCCGCCCCCCCCCTTTTTTTTTTTGGAATTTAGTTGACCACGTGCTGGGCCGCTACTAACGGCCCAAGCGTGGATATCCCTTCTGACTGGACTGACAAATCTCTCAGATAGAAGTTGGTGAACGTGGAGTTCGCCGTCCAGGCACAAGATTGGACAATGTCATGGAGGGACAAATTCTTCCATAATGGCCATGACGAGGCAATGGCGCGAATCTCATGAGAAGAGGCATTCGACAACAGAGGGGGAGCGTCTATGGCCAATTGATAAGACCATTTAATGGTTTTCTTCAACCACGCGGCGATGGTATTTTGGTAATGTCACGCAAAGCCGACGGCCGAAGAGACAGAAATAACAGGCGCCGAGAGCCGCGAGCGGAGTCGGTACGAGTAAGATAGTGGCGAATAGCCCGGACCGGGCATAACAGGAGGTCGTCTTCGAGCCCATGCACAAAGTCTGACAACGCCGGAATGGAGTACGATCGTTGAGCGCACGGACCTGAACGCACAGACTCATTTTTGGCAATAAATTCAGGAATGGGCCGAAAAGAAATGCGCGACCAATCCGCCGTCCAGGTCATAGAAGATCTTTCAAGAGCATGAAGTTCAGATACTCTAGACGCTAAAGCAAACGCCGCCAAAAAGGCGGTCTTATAAGACACAGCTTTTATAGAGGCGGATTCCAAAGGTTCAAAGGGTGGCGAATCAGAGCACACAGAACCACACCAATATCCCATTTCGGTAACAGTTGGCGCGTACGGCGAGACTGTAACGCGAAGGCGCGAATGAGCGCAGAGAGCGCAGAGATATTATCGTTTAGACTAATGTCTACACCCGAAGTAAGGCGTAACACCCTAGCCAGAGCAGATCGATACCCTTCAATTGCTGATTTGAAACTTCTTATCACGATGAAGATGAAGGAGAAAGTCAGCTACTAGGGAAACAGAGGCAGAGTCGGGATCGGCATCGTGTCCTCGGCACCAGGAGACGAAATAGGTCCATTTCGCCTGATAGAGCTGCGATGTGGAAGATCGATTGGCTGAAACCATCGTTCGTGCAACCTCTGCTGAAAAACCCTGGACTGCGAGTGCATTCTGGATAGTCTGCAAACGTGTAGGTTGAGCCACCGAGGGTTGTGATGAAAAATCCTGTGCGGTTGACGTAACAGGTCGGACAACACTGGCAGACGACGTGGCGGGGCGGTGAGAAGCGGGAGCAATACCGGAAACCACTGTCGCCGGGTCCACCACGGGACTATACGAGTAGAATGATGCAGTCGTGACGTGTAATCTTCTGAAGTACTTCCAGAATTAGGGCGATTGGCGGGTAGGCATAAGCCAGGAAGTTGTCCCAATTGATTGACAGGGCGTCGATGTCGAAGGCTTGAGGATCCCGAATCGGACTGACAAACAGGGTCAATTGGGCGTTGTTTCTCGTATCAAACAGATCGATCAGCGGCGACTCCCAGATGGTGGAGATCTGCTGGAACACCTCCGGATGAAGTTGCCACTCGGTCTGAAGAACGGTGTCCGGACGTGATAAACTGTCCGCTAAGACATTGAGCCGACCCGGAACATGACGGGCGTGTAGATGAATGTGATGAAAACGAGTCCACTCGTAGAGATCCCACACAAGACGAAACATTGGAAGCGAGCGTGTTGTACCCAACTTGTTGATGTGAGCAATCACTGTGGAATTGTCCGTCGCAATGAGAAGAGACGAGTACATGAGACGATGACTCCAATGTTGCACCGCCAGAATGACTGCCTTCATCTCCAGAAGGTTGATGTGAAGACTGGCATCCAACGTTGACCATCTGCCGGATACTACTAATTCGTCCAGATGGGCACCCCAACCGGTCTCGGACGCATCGGTGTACAGATGATGACTCGGAGCCGGAAAACGGAATGGAACGCCCTGCATGACGTTGAGCCGGGATTGCCACCAGATCAGATATGGATGAAGAGACGTCAATACCGGCACCGCTGGATTGATGGAAGGTGTCTGTAGGTAAGGATACAGATGATACTGTAGTGGACGCACCTGTAATCGGTCGTAATGAGTTAGGTCCTGAGTGGAAGTGAGCAAACCTACCAAACTTTGCCACTGTTGACGTGTCCGTGACGTTGATGACAAAAACTTTCGGATTAACACCTGAATTTTGTCCCAACGATCTTCCGGAGGATATACTAGTTGATGATAAGTATCGAACACTGCGCCGATGTAACGGCGAACTTGAGCCGGGACCAACTCTGACTTGAGAGGATGAGGGATGAATCCTAGATGACGTAAGACCAGAAGCGTGAACTGGACTTGCACGTTGAGACGGGACTCGTCCGCTGCCCATAGGAGGATGTCGTCTATATAAACCTCTATCTGAATACCCCGAAGGTGTAGAAAAGCCATGACCGGTGAGGTAATGCGGGTAAACAGCCAAGGGGCTATGTTGACCCCGAATGGGAGAACCTGCCATTCGAAACGACGTTCGTTGACAACGAAGCGGAGATAACGGCGATGACGAGGATGAATTGGAACATGAAGATACGCGTCCTGAAGATCGACTGAGGCCAGCCAATCCCGAAGATGTACACGGGCCCGAATCGATGAAACAGTCGGCATCTTGAAATGAGGGGGGGGGGGCGAGATGAAACTTGTTTAACACTTTCAGATCGATCACCATCCGCATCTTGGGCGAGTCTTTCTTGGGAACCAGAAACACGTGGCTGTAAAACCCAAAGCTGTCCTCTGTCGGCGGTAACTCTCTGACCGCTCCCTTCTCGATGAGCGTGTTGACTGAAGACAGAAGAGTCTGCACGTGACTCGCGGAGACTGGTAGACGGGATGGGCGTGGCCAAACAATAAGTTTGGGAAGGGAACGAAAAGTGAACAGGAAGCCGCGCTCCAAAACTCTCAAAATCCAGGCGTCGTCGGTGATGAGGCGCCAATTGAGTCTGCACGTGACTCGCGGAGACTGGTAGACGGGATGGGCGTGGCCAAACAATAAGTTTGGGAAGGGAACGAAAAGTGAACAGGAAGCCGCGCTCCAAAACTCTCAAAATCCAGGCGTCGTCGGTGATGAGGCGCCAATTGTCTACGAAGTACTGAAGGCGGCCGCCCACAACATGATGACTGAACGACCGGAAAGCAGGAGGGTGAAAAACTTCGGCTTGATCGGATACATGAACTGGATAGTCATTTACTGGAACGACCACCTCTCTTGGATGATTTACCCCGAAAGGAACGGCGACCTCGGCGTGGAGGTTTGTCAATACCCCGAAACCTCCCCCGAGCGGCGCCATCTTGTTGAGTGGAAGAGGAGTTCCGACCCCGCTTCGGGCGACGATCCGACGAACCACCCCGAGCAACAGCCCCAATCAAACGCGCAGTACGTTCCTCGCGGATGACAGGTACAACGGACTCAATAGAATTGTTGAAAATGGCGCTGGATGCTAATGGTTGATGAAGCAAAAAATCCTTAACCATAAAGGAGACGTCCGGCTTGACAGCCTTAAGTAAGGCGTTGCGTTGCGCTTGGAGAAGCGAAACGTATGAAAAAGAAGTGGCCTCAATAACTTGATGGTTAGCCTGCACTAGGGTTTCAATGAAACCCCGCAAATAAGCAACACGACCCGGAGACAAAGAAGTCGATCCATCGTCCAGGCGTAACTCAGGATCCAAAGCAATCCGCGAAGTAGCCAACAAAAACCAATCAGTGACTGAAGAAGCACGTTGGATTGCCAATAACATCTCTTGGATACTCTCCACAATTTTGGAATTGAATTCAAGTGGAGTGGTCTTAGCTGATTTAGAAACCTGAGATAAATCCCGATC